>JAPKLW010011724.1:0-10655 GCA_026898455.1 Plectranthus barbatus | reverse complement strand
CCTTCCTTCTTGAACCCGCCCTTGGGAAGACCATCTACAAGATCATGCTTGGTTAGATAATTAATAGTTTTGAAATTTAGATGACTTAACCTTTTGTGCCACAACCAGTTAGTTTCCATGGAACTGGTGGCTACAAAGCATGTATCAGTCTTCCCGCTTTGCCAGTCAACAACATAGAGACCTCCTTTCCTGACACCTTTCAGCTTGGTCTCGCCAGACTCTTCATTCTTGATCTGGCACCCTGATTTGTCAAACACAATGGTATAACCATTGTCGCACAGCTGACTGATGCTCAGGAGGTTGTGCTTCAGATTGGTGACAAGGGATACATTCACAATTCTGACATCATCCTTCTCGATGCAGCCCTTGCTAATAACTCTGCCCTTGGAGTTATCACCAAAAATAACTGGAGGTCCTCTGACCTTGGTGAGCTCAGAAAATAGGAACTCCTCACCAGTCATATGAGCCGAGCAACCACTATCTATGATCCACTCGCTCGATCTCTGAAGCTGTGTTGCATGATCCTGTTCCTGCAAGAAAATGAAATTATTTAGGTCCCCGATCATCAGCGGGTCCTGCAGGGTTAGATCTCTGGATCATTCCTTTTGGAATCCAGACTTGAGTAATCTTCAGCTCGGTGTTACCCTTGCTGACATCACTTGTGGCCTTTCCCTTCCTTTTAAAATAATGCATGGATTTGTTTTTGGAAGGTGTGGCTGTGTGTGCGGTTCCTCTGGAAGTATTCTTCCTCCGAGGGTGTCGGAAATTTCTTTCCGACCGCTTGTGTTGCCTTGGTGGTCTCTGGAATTGTGGACCACGATGATTAGCCTTCCCAGCCCTTGAGAAAAGGTTTTGATTGGGCTCAGGCCTCCGATAGGTGTTCCTCCTATAGGGAAATATCCTTCTCTCAGTATTCCGCTGAGATTTGGATCCCTTGTAAGCATGCTGGCAACTGGCATACTTGTAAGGTTGGGCATGGAATCTCTGGACAGCTGGTGCTGGCTGTCGGATTCCACTGGCAGCTGACGCTGACTTCCTTGCCTTTGAATATTTCGGCTTAGTCTGCGTCTTCGGGTATGCTGGCGTCCTGTCAGCAGAGGGTCTTGCCAGTTGAGGATTTTGTCTTGATGACTCACCTATGTATCTGGACTTATGGTTCCTATGCTGATCAGCCACACGGGACTGACTGGCATTACCAGCTGGTGCTGATGCATTTGCTAGTTGGCCCTTACCCTTACCAGTACTGATTTGTTCGGGCTGATTTATGCTCAAATCTTTTGTAAATCCCAACCCGGACTTATCAGAAGGCTTTCTCCAATGACTTAGAGCTGCTTCCAAGTCTTTTGAGCCTTTATTTAGAAAATTTATTTTATTTTCTTGCTCCAGAACGAGATTGTGAAAATTATCTCGCTCAGTTTTTGTAATTTGAAAATTTTGGAGCAACTCAAAGTGAGTCTTTTTCAAAGTGGCTAGCTCTTCACTGACTGACCTCGATTTTTCAATCTCCTTGGTCAAAATAGAAACTTGATCTTTCAGCGAAGTATTTTCGCCAGCCAAGACATTCTTTATTTCATAAAATTTTAAAAATTCTTTTTGAAGAATGTCTATAGTGACAGCTTCTGAGTCGGAGCAACGCGACTCAGAATCGTCTAAACTGATAGAAGGCATGATATGCATTGGGGAAGCTGATGATTGTACCTGATCATCAGCTGCAAGTGCCTCTTCACTGTCAGCACTTCCTTCAGCTGACTCCTCGCCAAAGGCTGCCATAAGTGCCAGTAGAGCTTCCTCTTCTGACTCTTCATCTGACTCATACTCTCCGTCGTCATGGTCAGGAATGTCAGGAACTTCTGTCCTGGTCAGCATAGCCTTGGCAACGGCCTTGGAGGCGCGCTCTTCAAAGAGCTTCTTTAGCCTTTCCCACTCATTTTTGTCCACCTGTGGACATTCAAACTTTAAATGATCAGGGGATTGGCACTGGTAGCAAGCACGGGGAGCTCTCTTGACGAATTTTCCGTCAGTTGAGCTCAGAGATACTCCCTGCTTTGACTTGGCTTTCTCCAGAAGGACAGCCAGTCGTTTCATCTGTTGCTCAAGTTCTGCGATAGAGCTCTCGCCGTCTTTTGAGTTAGATCCCGATGTGGTTGGGATCTCTTTCTGCTGGTTGTGCTGGGCAGCAGGTCTGTCAGCATGGAAGGGCTTCTTGTGCTTCCATTTGAAGTCCTTCTTGACGAAGTAAGCTTCGTCTTGAGCTTTGATGCTGGGGGATCCCATGTTCCTGATGGCCTCATTCTTGTTCACCATCTAGATATCCCACTCGTGTGCCTGCAACTGAGCAAATAACTCCTTGGGAGTCATCTTGGATAAGTCCTTCTCCTTGAGAGCTGTCGTCTTCACGAACCAGTCCTCCTTGGGCATCTTGGACAGGATCTTGGCATTAAGATCTTCATTTGAGCACTTCCTGTCCAGGGACTTTAGCTCGCTGACGATGGCGTTGAATCTCGCCTCCATCTCCTTGATGGTTTCTCCAGGCAGCATCTGGAAGGACTCGTACTTGTCCACTGCAACCTGCAATTTGTTGCGTTTCATTTGATCAGTTTCTTGACATAGACTATCAAGATAATCCCATACTCCCTTGGCATTGTCAAACTGGAGGGCTTCCTCCATCAGCGACTCTGGAAGAGAAGCCAGGATCAACTCGTGAGCAATGGAATCCAACTGATTCCGCTTCCTGTCCTCGGCATTCCATTCGTCTTGAGGCTTTGGGATCACAGCAGCTGGACGATCTCCTAGCTGGTGCTGTATCATGGTGATCTCGATTGGCCCTTTCTCCAGCACATCTTTCATTTCTGGATGGATGCTCTTCAGAGAAATGAGCGACCTCTTTCGCCATATATCATGCTTCACAGTCTTGTAGTCGAGTAGCTTCGGAGTATTCATCTTCGTGTACCTGAGCTAATCAACAGACAAACAAAGGAGTGCAAGGAAACGTGGATCTCGGTCCTAAGCGACTCAGAAACAATCGGTCTATAAGAACCGACTGCTCTGATACCACTTGTTGGTCCCGGATTATCAGGGTATAACTTAGCAGCGGAAAAATGCGGTTAATCGTTTTCTTGCACTTGCTGGATAACCAACTGACTGGGACCTTGTCAGTTGGTAAGTCTACTTGCACTCTGCGTACTCAGCTGACTGGCGACTGGCTCGTCAGCTGGTAGCTCAAGACTTAGAATATTTTTAGCCTTGTTTACACAGTTATATCAGTTTTCAGATATACACCAGCACTTGGGTGCTGGGTTTTAAATCAGTATGAAATGCAGAAAGCTGATAAAAGACAAAGGATTTATAGTGGTTCGATCAACTGATCTACGTCCACTCTCCAGTCGTAGCACTGGAAATTCACTATAGAGTAATCAGGTACAAGTTGCCTACGATCTATCTCTAGCTGGTGCGACCCTTGTCCACCACTTCGCTAGATCAACCGCTCCCGGTCTTGATTCCTTCTTCAACTCTCTTCTCGGCTGGTGGAGTGCGAGCACGTCACTTCAACCTCCACAGCAATTTGGGTGTTTAGTTCTCCCAAGAACGTATCTTCTCAATACGGCAAAAGCCCGTAATAACTCAAGTGCTGGCTGGCACAAGAGCTGCTGTGAACTTCCTCAGAAGAGAAAGAACACCAAAGAGATCAGTAACTTACAAGCTGGAAGCTTGAAGTCTCGTGTTTGAATAAATCAACACACGGATAGCCTTTAGAAAGGCCTCGAAAGTGTTTTGCTTCTACTTGCTTGAGCGTAATAAATTTGCAGTCTTTCGGTAGGTGAAGAGTATTGAATGTTGATGGATCCCAGGTATTTATAGCCGAGGGATCCGATTCAAATCTTCTAGCCGTTTGGACACATCCGGAAAAGGTCTCTGTCCTCGCATGTCCTTCAGACGGCGGCAGGTAGGAATTTCCGGAAAGCGCCATGCTTTTGTCCACTTTATCTGACATTGATCTCTTTATGTCAGAACGGCACTATTCGTCAGTACGAGGAATCGGAACTGGTGTCTTGAACTGATAGACTTTAAGGTATCCTCCCTTAAAGTCATACTTAGTCAGTTTATTCCTCAGACGAATCTTCTTTTTGTCTCTAAGACTCTGGGAGAGCGAATCTTGAATTCTGCTGGTAACATCCGACTGGCAGAACATACTGGTGATCTTGTGCTGGCAGTCTCTGCTGGTGACATGCGTTGGCACAATCTAAGTCTACCAATTTGTCTGGATGTTAACTCTTGGAATCTCCCATGACTGGTGACTTCACCGCTGGTGAACAGTGTCAATGAGAACACCTATTCTGCTGGTAAGGTTTGTCAGCCGCCTGCTGATGAAAACCTTCCCAACTGGTGAACAGTAGTCAGTCATTAGCTCTTTCTCATGCTGATGAACAGTGTCAGCACGAGTCTTTGTCAGCCGCCTTCGGATGAGACTTTCCCAACTGGTGAACAGTAGCCAGTGGTAAGCACTTCTCATGCTGGTGAACAGTGTCAGCATGAGTCTTTCATCAGCTGCGACTTACAACTCAAAAGACCTAAACAGGACTTTACATTTGAGAACTAGAGCTATCTTGAGACAACTGACGCTGGTAGGACTTAGGATTTGATCCACCAAAACTAGAATCTAAACAAGTAGCTACTGGGGAAAGGAAACTTAGCCAAATTTCCCAACAATTTCCCCCTTTTTGGTGCGATCAAAGCCTAACCAGCGAGCACTCAGCTGATGAGGAAAGTTACAAAGTATTTCAGGGTTTTACAAAATAAACCTATCAGATCTAAACCCATGAAAATGCTTCCTCACATCAGCTCTAACTAAAAATCTTCCCCCTCAAACCAGGAGTGATATTGCTCGTTTAAAATATGAAAATTGAGATCAGAGCAAAAAGATTTAAAGTGTGTGATACGAGTGCTGGTGCTGATTACACTGGAAGTGTAAGTTCAGCTGGTAAGTAAATACTTAGACAATTTGTTGGACAATGAGGAATTGTCATCAACTTGTCAGTAATCAATCCATTTAATATGTTGCAGTTACAAGTACAGGATAGAAAACTGACTAGTCTAGAGATACAAATACTTACAACAAAATGAAGGAACAAGATTATGGCTGAGAAGATGATCCTGGTGATTGAGTTCTGCTTGTGAGCGACCTCAGGATCTCAGTAAGCGCTGCCATATCTTGTCTGCTCTTCTCCCTTTCCTCAGCAGCAATTCTCCTCTCCTCTTCAGCAAGACGAGCTCTCTCTGCCTCAGCACGTGCTCGCGTACTTTCCCCCTCTTGGATCCGCGCCAAAAAGGAGGACACTCCAGCGGTGACTGACTCCAACTGTTGTGTCATCTCGGTCCGGAAGGAGGAAAATCGTTGATCCAGCCTGGCATCAATTAAGGCAATGAGTTGCGCAGGAGGATGGATCTCGGAGATTGGCTGCGCTGATACTTCCAGGGAAGAGGAAGGTACATCAGTTGCGGAAGGAGCCATTGCTGGTTCGGATTCAGCTGATTCGACCATTGGGGCTGGCTCCTCCGCTGGTACTGCTGCTGCAGCTGGTTCCTCCGCTGGTACCTCGACTGCTGGTACCTCAGCTGATTCCACCACTGGCACTGCTGCTGGAGCTGGCTGGACTTGTTCAAAAACAACTGTTGGGGCTGTGAATTCCACCACTTGCCAGTCCATGGAATCAGGGACGAGATCGCCCGAGACAATAGGAACAGGAGGGATGGCAAGGGTCAGCCACCAACCACGAGAGGGATCCTCCTCTACTAAGTGATCTACCAGCAGAGCGCAGGCAGCCATGTCGAACAATATAGCATGGTAGGGAGGGATCCTCGGGAGGGTAACCAGCACTTTGAGGCGACGGAGCGCGTACGTCAGCTGGTACCCCCGACTGGTGACTCGAAACTGGAGGAAAGGTAACTTGATCCTTTTCAGTGGCGGGAGGCCGGAGCTTCCAGTCAGCTGCCTATACTCAGCTGCTTATACTCATTGTAGACAGCTGCTGGGGGCAATCAGGATCAGTGCCCATGAAGGCATGAGCCCACTCCTCCTCCGCTCTCCAGTAGCCAAGACCCAGCCTGGCATAGAGGACCGCCCGCTTCTCCACTGTCAGCAGGCGCTCGCATCGATCGAAAATCCTCCACCTCCGGAACTCCAGACATAGTTCCGGATCCACCCTCCAGAGTCTTCGGTAGCTGGATATCATTTCGTCATTGACGGCATTCTCCACCTCCGCCGTGATGTTTTCAGCATACTCATAGAGAGTGGAATTGTAGTATTCCACTGGCTGCAGGGGCAGGCACCAGTCAAAAATTCTCGAAGCGTATACCGACTGGTGGGGGAGGCCGCTGAAGGGGATGATGTTGAATGCTGAAGGCTCAGGCACTCGTGAATTTAGAAACGCCATGTCCCCGCGGTGCTCCCACCGGTGTACCCCTGTCACTCGCGACTGGAAGGTATCCTCATCAATCAGTTGATGCTCCTGGATGCAGAGCATGTATGGTCGCCTTTCAGTACGTGCACGCCTAGCTGGTGATGTAGAGGATGCTGCTGGTCGCCCGGAAGTTGATGTCGAGGCATCTGTAGATCGGGGGCGACTGGCTGGACGACGAGCCTTATCATCAAGGTCTGGGAACAGATCCCTTGGCTCCATCCTCTGCACCATGGAGTAATGTATCACCTCCTCAGCTGCCGCCTGCTCTGGCTCCTCAGCCCTTGGTTCCTCTGCATCCTCGGATTCAGAACTGACATCCGAGAAGCTCGCCAATTTTACCAGGGTGGTCGCCCGCTCCTCAACTCCTCCACTGGCACCCCCGTGCGCAGCCAGTGGGTCTTCTTCACCTCCACCACCCCCTTGCGCGGGTGGAGGGACTTCAGCGACCTCCTCCTCTTGGTACTTATCCACAAGGGATAGTACATCCTCTTCAGCACCCATGACCATCAGGCGCGTGAATGATTCGTCTGAGAGGATCTGGCCTGGAGCTGGTGCTGGTGGCCTTGCACTTGTAGTCGGGGCAACTTCCCATTTGCCTTTAGCCACCTGGTGCACCTGCTCCGCCAGTTGCGCCTGACGTCGGGCCTCATGCTCAGCCTGCACCTTTGCAAAGGCTTCATCGCGGGCTGCCAGCTCAGCCTCTCTTCTTCGCTGGTCGGCCAAGGCCTTCAGCCTTGCCTGCGCCTGTTTCTTCCTTACTATGGAGGCTTGTTGCTCCTTCCTGGCCTGCTCCACCAGCTTCTGAGCTCTGGTCTGAACCCTCTTGCGCTTCCGGGTCATCCTCTCTATGGTCTCCTCCTCAGTCAGTCCAAGAACGGACTTCTTGACTGGTATCGAGATTTTCCCGGATGCTGGTTCATAAGCAACAGCTGGCGGTGGCTGCTGGTGCTGGGAAGTCTTAAGCTTCTTGCGGGATGGCTTCTTGGTGACTGGTACAAGTTGTACGTCCTGTGGGTGGATACCAGTCGCCTCAGCCACCGCGCCTTCCATTGAGACAAAGATGGACTCGAGCTCGCGCTTTCTCTTCAGCTCAGCCCTAGCCTCATCAGTCAGTGGGAGAGCCACAGCTGGCACTTGCTCTCCCAGGTCTTCTGAGTCCTCCTCAAAAACGACCTCAGCAGGGTCCACTGCTGACTTCCCTTTCAGCCTGCGTGGCTTCTTGTAATCTGGGTGAGGCAGCTTCACCTTCGTGGCTGGTATGAAATCGGAACCAATCAGCTGTTCCCCTTGATCCACGCCATCACCCAATTCCATCTCCAGGATGTGGCTGATCCTCAGCCCGAAGGATACGGCGTGAGCAAACCTGCCGTCAGTCGGAACAGTGATGTTTCTGTCTACATTTTCCAGCAACCGGCCGAAGAAGAATTCAGCCCAGTTGCCCTCAACCCTGTCGACAAGCGCACACATCACTGAAAACTTGCGCAGGCTCAGCTCGGCGTACGATCCGACCTCACATTGCAGCATGCGCACCAAAATGTCGCATACCATCTGCCAATATTCTTCCATTTCTGACTTCCTCATTCCAGTACGGAACTCAGTCACCTCCGCCTTCTTCCACTCCGCCCATCTCCTCCTGAACTCGTCTGTATTATTCTGATAATACGAGGCTATCTCCATACCTTCATTCCTCAGCCCGAACAGATCGGCGAGGTATTCGGCGGTGACGGTGATCAGGTGACCAAAAACGGAAGTTGTGAAAGACTTCCTGCCGTCAGCTATCACGGCCCGAGCGTAGAACTCGGCTACCATGTGTGGATGGAAAGTTTCGGGTGTCGCCGTCAAGTACTGGCGGAGCTGCTCGTGGTCGACCATCTCCATCAGCTCCGGCCCATGATGCTTTAGGGCTAGCTTCGCGTTCAGAATCTTCTCCTTCTGAACCTGTGCAGTCCTAATCTGCGCGTTAGAGAGCTGTCGCCTGGTCGCCGGCCTGTTCAACTGAACCAATCGGGCGAACGGATAGGTGTAATCGATATCTTCGATCTTCACTATGCCAGTATACGTAGGCATATGAGCTTCAGCGACTGGTAGGTCTGGTGAACCAGACGAGGATGATGTAGATGTAGATGGAGGGTTATCAGCTGGAGGTTGAGAAGATGATGCCATGACTTCAGAAAGATTCAAGGTTCAGAAAATTTCAAGGGAAGATGAGAGAATTTTGAAAGATATTAGGGTTCTGAAAGTAGGGAAACATAAAGGTTAACCCGAAGGAAGTGATCGGGTATATATACTCGGGCCATGCAGGATTAAACGACCGAGATGAATTCTCAGCAAGTCAGAATCTACGGTCATCAGCAGGCCCGGTTCCCTGAGGTGACGTGCGCGGTCGTGCTGACGGGCGCCACGACGTGGAGCTGACGTGGCACGCAGCGATTGGTGTCAACCAAGCGTCGGACTGCGCAGACACTGTGCACATTAAATGTGGCATTAAATGCCGCATTAAATTCTGAGAGATGTACACGCTAGTCGGATTTGAACAATCCCGCCTTTTCTGCGACAGCTGGCATAACTGGTCATCAGTAGCATATGCCAGTTGAACACTTCCCCCTGTCAGCATGGCCTCCTTACCAGTTGACAACTGGTACTTACGACTGGCTCCCGAGTACTTGGATAAATTGAGAGCTGGGACTCAATTTCATCAGTCGTAGGAAATTCGCCAGTTGTCTGCTGACAACTTGAAAGATTGAAAGAATTGAGAGCTTGGACTCAATTCACTCCGCATAATCTTCTCTTCAAGAAATCCACTCCTCATCATCGCTTGAAATTTGGAGCTGGGACCCAATTTCGCTTTCAACTGATGGTTTGTGCTGGCAACTTTGGAATGAGAGCTGGGACTCATTTCCTTAGACAATTAAGGGATAAGTTCCGCCAGTAGGAACCATCAGTGAGCTTGAGATACCACTTAAATAAAAACAACTAAGAGCTTGGACTTAGTCGTAATCAGCGTCCTTCAGAAGATCAAGAACAGAATGAGAGCTGGGACTCATTCTTCCTCATCATTGGGGCTCACATCAATCTCCATAAGACCGAGTTTGATGCACAACTCCTTGAATCTTGCTTCTGGAAGGGGTTTAGTGAAGATGTCAGCCAGTAGATCTTCAGTTCTGATGTAGTCCACGTTGACATCCTTCTTTTCGACATGATCACGAATGAAGTGATGTCGAATATCTATGTGCTTGGTTCTAGAGTGATGAACAGGATTCTTTGTGATGCACATAGCACTGTTGTTGTCGCAATAGATGGAAACACAGCCAGTGTCCACTTCATAATCCTCCAGTTGTTGCTTGATCCAGATAACTTGAGCACAGCAACTGGCAGCGGCAACATACTCAGCCTCAGTGGTAGAAATAGCAACTGAGTGCTGCTTCTTGCTAAACCAGCTGATTAGCTTGTGTCCTAGAAACTGACACGTACCACTGGTGCTCTTTCGATCTATACGGCATCCAGCAAAATCTGAATATGAATATCCAATGAGTGTAAGCTCATCATTCCTGGGATACCATATTCCAAGAGATTCAGTCCCCTTCAGATATTTCACTATCCTCTTTGCAGCTTCCATGTGTGACCTTTTCGGATTGGCTTGAAATCTGGCACACACTCCGACTGAGTACGAAATGTCGGGTCTGCTGGCTGTGAGATAGAGAAGTGATCCAATGATTCCTCGGTAGATGGTAGGATCAACTGATTCACCTTGCTCATCAAGAAATATTTGACAACTGGTGCTCATAGGTATTCTGAGGGACTTAGTTTTCTCTGGGCAATACTTCTGAATTAACTCCTTCGTATACTTCCGCTGGCTGATAAAAATTCCATCAGCTGACTGCTGGACTTGGAGTCCGAGAAAGTATGTTAACTTGCCCATCATACTCATCTGAAATGATGTCTGCATCAGTTGAGAAAACTTCTCGCAGAGAGTTATATTCCTTGATCCGAATATGATGTCATCTACATAGATCTGCACCATTAGCATGTCACCACCATCCTTGAGAAGAAAGAGAGTCCTATTAATCTTCCCTTTCCGAAATCCATTGCTGGTGAGGAATTGTGACAGCGTTTCGTACCAAGCCCTGGGCGCCTGTTTCAATCCATACAGGGCCTTTCTCAGCTTGTACACTTTGGTGCCTATCTCAAAGCCTGGAG
>JAPKLW010011723.1:0-10655 GCA_026898455.1 Plectranthus barbatus | reverse complement strand
CTTAGGATTTGATCCACCAAAACTATAATCTAAACAAGTAAGCTACTGGGGGAGGAAACCTTAGACAGATTTCCCAACAATTTCCCCCTTTTTGGTGCGATCAAAGCCTAACCAGCGAGCACTCAGCTGATGAGGAAAGTTACAAAGGATTTCAGGGTTTTACAAGTGAAACCTATCAGATCTAAACCCACGAAATTACTTCCTCAACATCAGCTCTAACTAAAAGAAATCTTCCCCCTCAACCAAGGAAAGATATTGCTCATTTAAAATATGGAAATTAAGATCTGAGCAAAGGATAAGCATGTAAATAAATTTAAATCATGCAAGACGAGTGCTGGTGCTGATTACACTGGATGTGTAAATTCAGCTGGTAAATAAAAACTTTGACAATTGTTGGACAATAAGAGATTGTCATCAACTTGTCAGTTAACATTCCATTAATGATTTAGCAATTACATGTACATTGAATGATAACTGACTAGACTATGGCATGGAAGATGATCCTGGTGACTGAGTCCGAGTACTGGTGATAGACCTCAGGATCTCAGTAAGTGCGGCCATGTCTTCCTCTCTCTTCAGCCTCCATTCAGCAGCAATTCTCCTCTCTTCAGCTGCAAGGCGTCTCTCCTCCTCAGCAATTCTGGCTCTCTCCTCTTCAACCAGTGCTCGCGCCCTTTCCCCCTCTTGGATCCGCGCCAAAAAGGTGGAAACACCTGTGGTGACAGATTCAAGGCGCTGCTCCACATGCTCTTGGAAGGAGGCAAAACGCTGATCCATCCTGGCATCAATGAAAGCAAGAAGTGCTGGAGGATGGATCTCAGAGAGTGGCTCCGCGGAAACTTCCATGGAAGTGGAAGGCGCATCAGGTGCGGTATCAGCCATCTCTGGTGCAGACTCAGCTGGTACCTCCACTGGGGTGGGCTCCTCCGCGGGCACCTCGGCTGATGCTGGCTCCTCTGCGAACACCACAGCTGGTGCTGGCTCCTCTGCGAACACCACGGCTGGTGCTGGTGGGCCTTGTACAAAAACAGGTGGGGCTGTGAAAACCACCAGCTGCCAGTCCATATGATATGGGGCAAGATCGCCCACGACCATTGGAACAGGGGGGACGGCAGTGGTCAGCCACCAACCTCTCGAGGGATCCTCCTCCACTATGTGGTCTACCAGCAGAGAGCTGGCAGCCATGTCGAAGAAGATAGCAAAGTATGGAGGGATCCTGGGGAGAGTGACAAGTACCCTGATGCGGCGGAGAGCGTATATCAGCTGATACCCTCGGCTGGTGCTCTGGAACTGGAGGAAAGGTAACTTCGGTTTTGATCGTGGAAGGCCTGAGGATCCAGTCAGCTGTCTGTAGAGAGCAAACTTCTTCAATCGGCACTTGATTCGCCTGATAGACAGCTGGTGGTGGCCTTGGGCTTCAGTACCCATAAACTCATTTGCCCATTCCTCCTCTGCTCGCCAGTACCCAAGCCCGAGCCTGGCATACAGCACTGCGTGCTCCTCAACATTTAGCTTGCGCTCGCACCAGTCGAAGATCCTCCATCTCCGGAACTCCAGAAAGAGTTCGGCATCAAGAATGTCAGCCAGGTCCCCAAACCTGGTGACTAAGTCTTCATCGACAGCTCGCTCCACTTCAGCTGTGATATTTTCAGCATATTCATATAGAGAGAGGTTGAAGTACTCCACTGGATGCAGGGGCAGGCACCAGTCCAGGATCCTTGAGGCATAGATCGACTGGTGAGGGAGACCGCTGGTGGGGATAATGTAGAATGCTGAAGGCTCCGGCACTCTTGAATTTCGAAACGCCAGGTCCCCGCGGTGCTCCCACCTGTGAATCCCCGTGACCCTCGCCTGAAAGGTATCTTCATCGATCAGGTCATGAAGGTGGATACTCAGCATGTAAGAACTCCTCTCTTGACGCACACGAGGCGCTGATGCTGGTGTGGGTGCAGCTGGTCGTCCAGAAGATGATGCTTCGGAAGAGTGTGGACGACTGGCAGCTGGACGAGCCTCAGCCTCAAAATTGGGGAAAAGATCCCTTGGCTCCATCCGCTGCACCCTGGAGTGATGTACTACTGGTGAGGATTCTTCTTCGGGAATGATTATGACTGGCGCAGCTGGAGCAGCTGGCACCTCACCAGTAGTCTCCATTGCAACTTCTTTCTCCTCAGCTGGGGCAGCTGGTTCCTCGTCCCTTGACATCTCTACATCATCAGAATCTGAGCTTACATCTGAGAAACTCGCCAGTTTTTCCGGGGTGGTCGCCCACACAACAACTCCTCCACTGGCACCCCCTTGCGCGGCCAGTGGGACTTGAACCACATCATCTTCTGGTTGATAACTTTCAACCAGGGAAAATACATCCTCCGATCCCATGTCCAACAGGCGCGTAAAAGATTCATCTGGCAGAATCTGGCCCGGAGCTAGTGCTGGTGGCACAGCACTTGAAGTCTGGGCAACAGCCCATTTGCCCTTGGCAACTTGTTGCATTTGCTCCGCCAGCTGCGCCTGACGACGGGATTCGTGCTCAGCCTTTATCCTAGCAAAGGCTTCATCGCGGGCTGCCAGCTCAGCCTCCCTCTTTCGCTGGTCGGCCAAAGCCTTCAGCCTTGCCTGATCCTGCTTCCTTTTGACAATGGAAGCTGTTCGTTCCTTCGCAGCTTGCTCAGCCAGCTTCTGAGCCTTCGTCTTGATTCTATTCCTTTTCCTGGTCATTCTATCTATCGTCTCCTCCTCAGTCAGTCCAAGGATGGACTTCTTGACTGGTATAGATATCTTCTTTGATTCTGGAGCATAGATGATAGCTGGCTGGGGCTGCTGGGACTGGTGCAACTTGGGCTTCTTCTTATGAAGTGTCCTGGTGACTGGCACCTGAGCTGATGACCCAGTCACTGCTTGCTCCATCTCGAGAAATGAGGATTCCACCTCATACTTCCTCTTTATTTCTGCCTTCGCCTCAGCTGTCAGCGGAAGAGCTACAGCTGGCACGGCCTCATCTACTGGTTCTGACTCCTCCTCAGAAACTTGGTCAGCAGGGTCCACAGCCTTCTTGCCTCTCAGCCGTTGAGGCTTCTTGTAGTCTGGGCCAGGAAGTTTGACCCTGGTGACTGGGATAAAGTCGGACCCGACCAGTTGCTCCCCTCGGTCGACTCGGTCCCCCATCTCCACCTCCAGAATGTGGCTGATTCGCAGTCCAAAAGACACTGCATGGAGGAACCTGCCGTCAGTCTTGACTGTGCAATTCTTCTCCACATTCTCCAGCAGCCGGCCGAAAATGAACTCAGCCCAGTTTCCATATACGCCATCCACCAGCGCGCACATAACGTAGAACTTCTTTAAGCTTAGTTCGGCATAGGAGCCGACCTCGCACTGGAGCATGCGCACCACAATGTCGCATACCATCTGCCAGTATTCGTCCATTTCTGACTTCTTCATGCCAGTCTTGAAGATAGTCACCCCCTCCTTCTTCCATTCAGTCCACCTCCGCCTGAACTCCACCGTATCATCCTTGCAATACGTCGCCACCTCCTCACCAGTACTCCTCAGCCCAAAGAGGTTGGCGAGGTACTCTACGTCGATGGTGATCAGGTGTCCGAACACCGACGTGGTGAAGGATTTCCTGTCGTCAGCTATCACCGCGCGAGCATAGAACTCGGCGACCATATGTGGGTGGAAGTTCCTGGGGGTTGCCGTCAAGTATGGTCGGAGCTGCTCATGGTCGATCATTTCCATGAGCTCCTCGCCGAAATGCTTCTCGGCCAGTTTGTCGTTCAAAATCTTCTCCTTCTGGACTTGGGCAGCCCGGATTTGTGAGTTGGAAAGAAGATGTTGGGTGGCCTTTTTGTTCAACTGAACAAGCTTGTTGAAAGGGTAGGTATAATCTATGTCTTCTTCTTTCACAATGCCAGTGAAGGTAGGCATGTGTGATACGGCTAATGGTAAGTCTAGATCCAAAGACTCAGTGGAAGAGGATGATTTATCAGCAGCGGGTTTGGATGAAGATGCCATGTTTTCAGGGAATAAGTGTTCGGAAATTTTAAGGAAGATGAACGGAAAAAATGTTCGAAAAAAATTTTGAAGGAATGATAAGAGTTTTCCGATCATGAATAACAGCTATTTATACTGGTGCCATGCTGGGATGGATGGACGAGATGAATTCGTCAAAAGTGAGGATCGACGGTCATCAGCAGGCACGATTCCCTGTAGCGACGTGCGTGGTCGTGCTGACGTGGGATGGTGCGTGTAGCTGACATGGCACACGCTGATTGGTCGCGAGATTGCTTTTGACTGCGCAGTCACTGTGCGTATTAAATGTGGCATTAAATGCCGCATTAAATTCGAAGATATGCACACGCAAGACCAATTTTAAACCTTTCCCGCCATTTCTGCGACAGCTGGCACGACTCTTGGACTTCAAGAGAATGTCAGTTAAGAGCTGGGACTCAACTGGTCATCAGTAGAATACCTGGTCATCAGTAGTATACGCCAGTCGCATATTTCCCCCTGCCAGTATGGCCTTCTTACCAGTTGACAACTGATACTCACAACTGGTTCCCGTTTACTTAGACAAATTGAGAGCTAGGACTCAATTTTCACCAGTCGTTGATATATCACCAGTTGTCTGCTGATAACTTGAAAGATTGAAAGAATTGAGAGCTTGGACTCAATTCATTCCGCATAATCTTCTCTTCACTTCTTCATCATTGCTTGGAATTGGGAGCTGGGACCCAATTTTACTTCGACTGATGGTGCATGACTGCTGGCAAATTCGAAAGGAGAGCTGGGACTCATTTCCTTCGTTGTTTATGGAATAAGTTCTGCCAGTAGATACCACCTGTGGTTTTGAGCCACCACTAAAGAAAACATGAAGACTAAGAGCTTGGACTTAGTCTTAATCAGCATCCTTCAGAAAATCAAGAACGGAATAAGAGCTGGGACTCATTCTTCCTCAACACTAGGGCTCGCATCAATCTCCATAAGACCGAGTTTGATGCACAACTCCTTGAATCTTGCTTCTGGCAAAGGTTTGGTGAAGATGTCAGCTAGTTGATCGTCGGTTCTGATGTACTCTACGCTGATATCCTTCTTCTCGACATGATCACGTATGAAGTGATGTCGGATATCTATGTGCTTGGTCCTAGAGTGATGAACCGGATTCTTCGTTATGCACATAGCGCTGCTGTTGTCGCAATAGATGGGTACACAACCAGTGTCCACTTCATAGTCTTCCAGTTGTTGCTTGATCCAGAGAATTTGAGCACAACAACTGGCAGCGGCAACATATTCAGCCTCAGTAGTAGATGTAGCAACTGAGTGTTGCTTCTTGCTAAACCAGCTGATTAGCTTGTGTCCTAGAAACTGACACGTACCACTGGTACTTTTTCTATCTATACGGCATCCAGCAAAATCTGAATCTGAATACCCAATGAGTGTAAGCTCATCATTCCTGGGGTACCATAAGCCAAGTGATTCAGTTCCTTTGAGGTATTTCACTATTCTCCTAGCAGCTTCCATGTGTGACTTCTTTGGATTGGCTTGAAATCTGGCACACACTCCGACTGAGTATGAAATGTCGGGTCTGCTGGCTGTCAGATAGAGAAGTGATCCAATAATACCTCTGTAGCTGGAAGGATTAACCGATTCTCCTTCTTCATCAAGAAAGATCTGGCAACTGGTGCTCATCGGTATTCTGAGAGCCTTAGTCTTCTCTGGGCAATATTTCTGAATTAAGTCCTTGGCATACTTCCTCTGATTAATAAAAATTCCATCAGCTGACTGCTGGACTTGGAGTCCTAGGAAGTATGTTAATTTGCCCATCATACTCATCTCGAATGAGTTCTGCATCAGTTGAGAAAACTTCTCACAGAGAGACATATTCTTTGACCCGAATATAATGTCATCGACATATATCTGCACCATTAGCATATCATCAGCATCCTTGATAATGAAGAGAGTCCTGTCGATCTTCCCTTTCCGAAATCCATTACTGATTAGGAACTGTGATAGCGTCTCGTACCAAGCCCTGGGCGCCTGTTTCAATCCATACAGGGCCTTTCTCATCTTGTACACTTTGGTGCCTATTTCAAAGCCTGGAGGTTGTTCGACATATACTTCCTCCTTTAGCTCGCCATTCAAGAAGGCGCTCTTCACGTCCATCTGGAATACCGTGAAACCATGATACGCTGCATACGCAAGGAACAGCCGTATCGCCTCCATTCTTGCAACTGGTGCGAAGGTCTCGTCGAAGTCGATGCCTTCACATTGCTTGTAACCTTTGGCGACTAAACGAGCTTTGTTTCTGATTACAATGCCATTCTCATCTCGCTTGTTCTTGAAAACCCACTTGGTGCCAATCACTGACTGATGTGATGGTCTCTCTACCAAGTCCCAAACATTGTTGCGAGTGAATTCCGCAAGCTCTTCTTACATGGCATTAATCCAATCGGCAGATTCTAGCGCAACTCCTATGGAAGTAGGTTCCTCTTGAGAAATAAAACAAGTCAGGAGCGCACTGCCGTGTCGAGTCTGAACATAACCTTCTGGATCACCGAGAATAGCATCGGATGGGTGATTTCTCAGCCATTTGGGAAGATGAGAGTCTGCTGGCGTTGGTTCTTCTGTCCTGATGATTGGTGCTTCCTGAACTTCACCAGTCGGAGCTGCAATTGCAACTGGTGGTTGACCTTCACCAGTCGGAACAATCTCTTCGTCAGCTTCACTCTCTGACTGATCTCCTGATCCTTCTGCGATATCTACACCGTCAGCTGGTGCATCCACTCCAGCTGGTTCATCGTCTTCTGGAATTTTTGAGCCAGTTCCACTCAGGGAGATTGAGTGTAAGGTCTCAGCAAGGTCAATTGCATCACCGACCCTCCCGGATTGCTGATGGGCAACCGAGGATACTGGTTGTGAAGATGATCCAGTCATAGGTCTAGTCAAACCAGTTGGTTGAGCATTGGAAGATTTCCTGCCCAATTGATCAACGACATCATTGACCTCAGGAACATCTTCAGCCAGTTGTCGTAATGTCCTGCGCACTAAAGTAGCTTCATCAAAAACAACATTGCATGTTATTTCCACAAGTTTGGTGGTCTTGTTAAATACTCTATAGCCCTTGTGAGAGGGATGTCCATATCCGACAAGGACACCCTCATCAGCCTTAGGCGAAAAAGCATTTAACTTCGACTTACCATTATTATGGACATAACATGGTGAACCGAAAGCATGAAGATGATCTATAGAAGGCTTACGACCAAAGTAAACTTCGTAGGGAGTTTTCTTGAGTCTGTCGTTGATCCCGCTTCTATTCTGAGTATAGCAGGCCGTCACCAACGCTTCTCCCCAAAAACTCTGTCCTAAGCCGGATTCTGCCAGCATGGACCGGACCGCTTCTTTCAGCGTCCTGTTCCTACGTTCTGCCAGTCCATTCTGCTGCGGTTGCCTTGGTGCAGATCTTTCATGCTTAATGCCGGCTTCCGCGCAAAAATCCATCAGCAGACTGTTGCAGAATTCCGTCCCATTGTCTGACCGTATCCGCTTTACCATAGCTTCTCTCTGTTTCTGTGCTTTGACAATCAAATCTGGAAGAATGATTTTCACTTCATCCTTGGTTCTGAGAAGCTTTACCCAGGTATAGCGCGAGTAGTCATCGACTACCACCAGCGAATAACGTCTTCCTCCAATGGTTTGAGGTGCTACTGGTCCAAAGAGGTCCATATGTAGCAACTCGAGTACCCGACTGGTACTGGGGCAGACTGGCGACTGGTTCTTGAAGGACTGCTTAGTTTGCTTGCCCTGCTGGCATGCTTTGCAAATCCCTTCCTTCTTGAATCCTCCCTTGGGAAGTCCTTCCACAAGATCATGCTTGGCCAGGTAGTTGATAGTTCTGAAATTCAGATGACTCAACCTTTTGTGCCACAGCCAGTTAGTTTCCATAGTACTGGTGGCCACGAAGCATGAATCTGTCTTCCCACTTTGCCAGTCGACAGTATAAAGTCCTCCGTTCCGAATACCTCTCAACTTGGTCTCGCCAGTCATCTCGTCTTTGATCTGGCACTCTGATTTCTCAAAGTGAACTGTGTAGCCACTATCGCACAGCTGACTGATACTCAGGAGGTTGTGCTTGAGAGAGGTGACAAGGGATACATTTATAATTCTGACATCGTCCTTCTCGATGCAGCCCTTGCTAATAACTCTACCCTTAGAGTTATCACCAAAAATAACTGGAGGTCCTTTGACCTTGATAAGATCTGCAAACAAATCCTCTTCACCAGTCATGTGAGCTGAACACCCACTATCTAAGATCCACTCTCTCGACCTCTGAAGCTGTGTTGCATGATCCTGTACCTGCAAGAAAGATAAAGAATTTATTTAGGTCCCCGATCTTCTACGGGTCCTGCAGGGTTAGATCGCTGAATGATTCCTTTCGGAATCCAGACTTTAGTGATTTTCAGCTTGGTTTTACCCTTGCTGATATCATCAGTAGCCTTTCCCTTCCTTTTGAAGTAATGCATCAGTAGTCCTCCAATTTGGGAAGGTGTGGCTGTGTGTGTAACTCCTTTGGAAGTATTCTTCCGCTGAGAGTTTCGGAAATATTTTTCCGGTTGTGTGTGTTGCCTTCGTGGTCTCTGGAAGTGTGGACCACCATGGCTAGCCTTCACAGCCCTTTGAGAAAACTTGTGATTGGACTCAGGCCTCTGATAGGTATTCCTCCTATCAGGTATTATCCTTCTCTCAGAGTTACTCTGAGATTTGGATCCTTTGTAAGTATGCTGGTGATTGGCATACTGACGAGGTTGTGTGTGAATTCCCTTGACAGCTGGTGCTGGCTGTCAGATTCCACTGGTAGCTGACGCTGACTTCATTGCCTTAGAATTATTCGGCTTAGTCTGCGTCTTAGGGTGTGCTGGCGTCCTGTCAGCAGAGGATTTCGCCAGTTGAGGTTTTTGTCGTGATGACTCACCTATGAATCTGGTCTTATTATTCCTGTGCTGATCAGCCATACGGGACTGACTGGTTTTACCAGCTGGTGCTGATGCATTTATCAGTTTGCCCTTACCCTTATTAGCAGTGAGTTGTTCGGGTTGGTTTTTGCTCAAATCTGTTTTAAATCCCAACCCGGATTTATCGGTAGGCTTTCTCCAATGGGATAGAGCCTCTTCCAAATTCTTGGAGCCTTTATTCAAATGATTTATTTTATTGTCTTGCTCAAGGACAATCTTTTGAAAGGTATCTCTCTCAGTTTTTAAAATTTCAAAATTTTTGAGCAAATCTGAGTGAGTTTCTTTCAGAGTGGCTAACTCTACACCGAGTGACCTAGATTTTTCAATCTCATTGGTCAAGATAGAAATTTGATTTTTTAGCGAGGTGTTTTCGCCAGCCAAGATATTTTTTATCTCGTAAAATTTTAAAAATTCTTGCTGAAGAATATCTATGGTGACAACCTCTGAGTCGGAGCAATGCGACTCAGAATCGTCTAGAATGCGTGGAGACATGATGTGCAATGAGGGAACAGATTGTACCTGGTCGTCAGCAGCAAGTGCTTGTTCTTCCTCACTGTCAGCACATTCTTCATTTGATTCTTCTCCGAAAGCCGCCATAAGTGCCAGTAGCGCTTCCTCTTCTGACTCTTCATCTGACGCATACTCTCCATCATCATGGTCAGGTATATCAGGAACCTCTGTCCTTGTCAGCATGGCCTTAGCAACGGCCTTGGATGCACGCTCTTCAAAGAGCTTCTTCAGCCTTTCCCGCTCATCTTTATCCACCTGTGGACATTCAAATTTAAGATGGTCAGGGGATTGGCACTGATAACACGCGCGGGGAGCTCTCTTGACGAATTTTCCATCAGTTGAGCTAAGAGATACTCCCTGTTTCGACTTGGCTTTCTCCAGAAGAACAGCCAGTCTCTTCATTTGTTGCTCAAGATCTGCGATAGAGCTCTCGCTGCCTTTTGAGTTAGATCCCGATGGGGATGGGATCTCTTTCTGCTGGCTGTGCTGCCCAGCAGATCTGTCAGTATGAAAAGGCTTCTTGGGCTTCCATTTGAAATCCCTCTTGACGAAGTAGGCTTCGTCATGTGTTTTGATGCTGGGAGATCCAACGGTCCGAATGGCTTCATTTTTGTTCACCATTTGGATATCCCACTCATGTGCTTGGAGCTGAGCAAATAGCTCCTTGGGAGTCATCTTGGATAGATCCTTCTCCTTAAGAGATGTAGTCTTCACGAACCAGTCCTCCTTGGGCATCTTTGACAGGATCTTTGCATTAAGCTCTGCATTCGAGTATTCCTTGTCCAAAGACTTCAGCTCGCTGACTATAGCATTGAATCTAGCTTCCATCTCCTTGATGGTTTCACCAGTCAGCATCTGGAATGACTCGTACTTGTCCACCGCAACTTGCAACTTGTTGCGCTTCATCTGATCTGTCTCCTTACAAAGACTATCAAGGTAGTCCCAGACTGCCTTGGCGCTGTCAAATTGGAGGGCTACCTCCATCAGCGGATCTGGAAGAGATGATAAGATCATCTCGAGAGCAACGGAGTCCAGCTGATTCCGCCTCCTGTCTTCAGCGTTCCATTCTTCTGGGGGCTTTGGGATCTCAGCAGCTGGGCGATCTCCTAGCTGGTGTTGTGTCTTGGTGATCTCGATCGGCCC
>JAPKLW010011721.1:0-10657 GCA_026898455.1 Plectranthus barbatus | reverse complement strand
GAAGTTTTTGCTCAGTTGCAGGCACACGAATGGGATATCCAGATGGTTAATAAGAATGAGGCCATCAGGAATGTTGGATCCCCCAGCGTTAAAGCTCAGGACGAAGCCTATTTCGTCAAGAGGAATGCCAATTGGAAGCACAAGAAGCCATTCCATGCTGAGAAGCCGGTTGGGCAGCACATCCAGCCGAAGGAGATCCAGTCCGCATCAGGATCTCATTCCAAAGGAAGCGAGAGCTCAGTCGCAGAACTTGAGCAGCAGATGAAGAGACTGGCTGTCCTTCTGGAAAAAGCCAAGTCAAAACAGGAAGTTTCTGCTGGCTCAACTGACGGGAAATTCGTCAAAAGAGCTCCTCGCGCTTGCTATCAATGCCAATCCCCTGATCACTTAAAGTTTGAATGTCCACAGGTGGACAAAACTGAGAGGGAAAGGCTGAAGAAGCTCTTTGAAGAGCGTGCTTCCAAGGCTGTTGCTAAAGCCATGCTGACCAGGACGGAGATGCCTGACATACCCGATCATGATGATGGGGAGTTTGAGTCAGATGGAGAGTCAGAAGAAAAAGCTCTCCTGGCATTCATGGCAGCCTTCGGCGAAGAGCCAGCTAAAGAAAATGCTGACAATGAGGAAGAACTGGCACTTGCTGCTGATAATGAGGTACAATCAGTTCCTCAATTGCATATCATGCCAGTACAAATCATAGACGATTCTGAGTCGCATTGCTCCGACTCAGAAGACGTCACTTTAGATGTTCTTCAGCGTGAATTTTTAAAATTTTACGAAATGAATAATGTTTTGGCTGGTGAAAATGCTTCGCTGAAAGGTCAAATTACTGTTTTGACCAGTGAGATTGAAAAATCGAGGTCCATCAGCGAAGAGCTAGCAAGTTTGAAAAAGGCTCATTTTGAATTGCTCCAAGATTTCCAAATTGCAAAAACTGAACGAGATAACTTTCACAATCTCGTTCTGGAGCAAGAAAACAAAATAAATTTTCTAAATAAAGGCTCAAAAGACTTAGAAGCAGCTCTAAGTCATTGGAGAAAGCCTTCTGATAAGTCCGGGTTGGGATTTACAAAAGATTTGAGCATAAATCAACCCGAACAAATCAGTACTCATAAGGGTAAGGGCAAACTGGTAAATGCATCAGCACCAGCTGGTAATACCAGTCAGTCCCGAATGGCTGATCAGCATAGGAACCATAAGTCCAGATACATAGGTGAGTCATCAAGACAAAATCCTCAACTGGCAAGATCCTCTGCTGACAGGACGCCAGCACACCCGAAGAAGCTGACTAAGCCAAATAATTCTAAGGCAAGGAAGTCAGCACCAGCTGCCAGTGGAACCCGACAGCCAGCACCAGCTGTCAAGGGATTCCACGCACAACCTTACAAGTATACCAGTCACCAGCATACTTACAAGGGGTTCCAGTCTCAGCGACATACTGAGAGAAGGACATTTCCCGATAGGAGGAATACCTATCGGAGGCCTGAGCCCAATCAAAACCTTTTCTCAAGGGCTGGGAAGGCTAATCATCGTGATCCTCAATTTCAGAGACCACCAAGGCAACACAAGCGGTCGGAAAGAAATTTCCGACACCCTCAAAGGAAGAATACTTCCAGAGGAACCGCACACACAGCCACACCTTCCAAAAACCAATCCATGCATTATTTTAAAAGGAAGGGAAAGGCCACAGGTGATGTCAGCAAGGGTAACACCGAGCTGAAGATCACACAAGTCTGGATTCCGAAAGGAATGATCCAGAGATCTAACCCTGCAGGACCCGCTGATGATCGGGGACCTAAATGATTCTATTTTTCTTGCAGGAACTAGGTCATGCAAGTCAGCTTCAGAGGTCGAGCGAGTGGATCATTGATAGTGGTTGCTCCGCTCACATGACTGGTGAGGAGTTCCTGTTTTCAGAGCTCACCAAGGTCAGAGGACCTCCAGTTATTTTTGGTGATAACTCCAAGGGCAGAGTTATCAGCAAGGGATGCATAGAGAAGGATGATGTCCGAATTGTGAACGTATCCCTTGTTACCAACCTGAAGCACAACCTCCTGAGCATCAGTCAGCTGTGCGACAATGGTTATACCATTGTGTTTGACAAGTCTGGGTGCCAGATCAAGAATGAAGATTCTGGTGAGACCAAGCTGAGAGGTATCAGGAAAGGAGGCCTTTATGTCGTTGACTGGCAGAGTGGGAAGACTGACACATGCTTTGTAGCCACCAGTTCCATGGAGACTAACTGGCTGTGGCACAAAAGGTTAAGTCATTTAAATTTCAAAACTATTAA
Source organism: Plectranthus barbatus (assembly GCA_026898455.1). Classification (NCBI taxonomy): domain Eukaryota; kingdom Viridiplantae; phylum Streptophyta; class Magnoliopsida; order Lamiales; family Lamiaceae; genus Plectranthus; species Plectranthus barbatus. The sequence continues at coordinate 8,367 of JAPKLW010011721.1, read as the reverse complement.
CTATCTAACCAAGCATGATCTTGTAGATGGTCTTCCCAAGGGCGGGTTCAAGAAGGAAGGAATTTGCAAGGCATGCCAGCAAGGCAAGCAGACTAAGAAGTCCTTCAAGAACCAGTCGCCAGTCCACCCTAGTACCAGTCAGGTACTCGAGCTGTTACATATGGACCTGTTTGGACCAGTAACGCCGCAAACCATTGGAGGAAGACGATATTCGCTGGTGGTAGTCGATGACTACTCGCGCTATACATGGGTAAAGCTTCTCAGATCCAAGGATGAAGTGAAGGTGATTCTTCCAGAATTGATCATCCAAGCTCAGAAACAGAGAGAAGCCGTGGTGAAGCGAATTCGTTCAGACAATGGGACTGAATTCTGCAATGGTCCGCTGATGGATTTTTTCGCGGAGGCCGGGATCAAGCACGAGAGATCTACTCCAAGGCAACCGCAGCAGAATGGACTAGCAGAACGTAGGAACAGGACGCTGAAAGAAGCGGTCCGGTCCATGCTGGCTGAGTCCGGCTTGGGACAGAGTTTCTGGGGAGAGGCGTTGGTGACTGCCTGCTATACTCAGAATAGGAGCGGGATCAACGACAGACTCCAGAAAACTCCCTACGAAGTGTATTTAGGTCGTAAGCCTTCTATAGCTCATCTTCGTGCATTTGGTTCACCATGTTATATCCATAATAATGGGAAGTCGAAGTTAAATGCTTTCTCGCCTAAGGCTGATGAGGGTGTGTTTGTCGGATATGGACACCCCTCTCACAAGGGCTATAGAGTATTTAACAAGACTACTCAACTTGTGGAGATAACATGCAATGTTGTTTTTGATGAAGCTACTTTAGTGCGCAGGACCTTACGCCAACTGGCTGAAGATGTTCCTGAGGTCGAGGATGTTAGCGACCAGTTGGGCAGGAATTCTTCCGATGCTCAACCAACTGGTTCGACTAGACCTATGACTGGATCATCTTCACAACCAGTTCCCTCAGGTGCCCATCAGCAACCTGAGAGGGTCGGTGATGCAAATGACCTTGCTGAGACCTTACACTCAATCTCCCTGAGTGGACCCAGCAACAATCTAGGGGGAATCCCTACTGGCCTTTTTGAAGAAGAAGGCAGTGGTGGACCAGCTGGAGTGGAGGTTCCAGCTGATGCTGACAACATTGGTGGAGATTCAGACAACCAGTCAGAAGGTGATGCTGATGAAGTTGTTCCAACTGGTGAAGGTCCAGCACCAGCTGATGTTGCAGCTCCGACTGGTGGAAATATGGAAGCACCAGTCGCCAGGACAGAAGAACCTGTTTCACAGCCGGCACCAGCAGTCGCTGGTCCTCCCAAATGGCTGAGGGATCACCCATCTGATGCTATTCTCGGTGATCCGGAAGGTTCTGTCCAGACTCGACACGGCAGAGCGCTTTTATCTTGTTTTATCTCTCAGATGGAACCTACCTCCATCAAAGATGCGCTCGAATCTGCCGACTGGATCAATGCCATGCACGAAGAGCTTGCGGAGTTCACTCGCAACAACGTTTGGGACTTGGTGGAGAGGCCATCACACCAGTCAGTGATTGGCACCAAGTGGGTTTTCAAGAACAAGCGAGATGAAGATGGCATTGTGGTCCGAAACAAAGCTCGATTAGTCGCCAAAGGTTATAGACAGTGTGAAGACATCGATTTTGATGAGACCTTCGCACCAGTTGCCAGGATGGAGGCGATACGGCTGTTTTTGGCTTATGCAGCGTATCACGGCTTCACAGTGTTCCAAATGGACGTGAAGAGCGCCTTCTTGAATGGCCAGCTGAAAGAGGAGGTTTATGTCGAGCAACCTCCAGGATTTGAGATAGGCACCAAGGTATACAAGCTGAGAAAGGCCCTGTATGGATTGAAACAGGCGCCCAGGGCTTGGTATGAAACGCTGTCACAATTTCTAACCAGCAATGGATTTCGGAAAGGGAAGATTGATCGGACTCTCTTTCTTCTCAAAGATGGTAGTGACATGCTGATGGTGCAGATTTATGTCGATGACATTATTTTCGGGTCAAAGAATATAACTCTCTGCGAGAAGTTTTCTCAACTGATGCAGACATCATTTCAGATGAGCATGATGGGCAAGTTAACATACTTCCTAGGACTCCAGGTCCAGCAGTCAGCTGATGGTATTTTTATCAGCCAGAGGAAGTATACGAAGGATCTTATTCAGAAGTATTGCCCTGAGAAAACTAAGTCCCTAAGAATTCCTATGAGCACCAGCTGTCAGATATTTCTCGATGAGCAAGGAGAATCAGTTGATCCAACTGTTTACAGAGGCATTATTGGATCGCTTCTTTACCTAACAGCCAGCAGACCCGACATTTCGTATTCAGTCGGAGTGTGTGCCAGATTTCAAGCAAATCCAAAGAAGTCACACATGGAAGCTGCCAAGAGGATAGTGAAATATCTGAAGGGGACTGAATCTCTTGGAATATGGTATCCCAGAAATGATGAGCTGACACTCATTGGATATTCAGATTCAGACTTCGCTGGATGCCGTATTGATCGCAAAAGCACCAGTGGTACGTGTCAATTTCTAGGACACAAGCTAATCAGCTGGTTTAGCAAGAAGCAGCACTCAGTTGCTACATCCACCACTGAGGCTGAGTATGTTGCCGCTGCCAGTTGCTGTGCTCAAATAATTTGGATCAAGCAACAACTGGAGGATTATGAAGTGGACACTGGCTGTGTTCCAATCTATTGCGACAACAACAGTGCTATGTGCATCACGAAGAATCCGGTTCATCATTCTAGAACCAAGCACATAGATATTCGACATCACTTCATTCGTGATCATGTCGAGAAGAAGGATGTCAGCGTCGATTATATCAGAACTGAAGATCAACTGGCTGACATCTTCACCAAACCACTACCAGAAGCAAGATTTAAGGAGTTGTGCATCAAACTCGGTCTCATGGAGATTGATGCGAGCCTTAATGATGAGGAAGAATGAGTCCCAGCTCTCATTCTGTTCTTGATCTTCTGGTGGATGCTGATTACGACTGAGTCCAAGCTCTTAGTCGTCCACATTCCTCGAATGATGTTTCTCAACAAGTGGTGTCTTCTAACTGACAGATGGTACCTACTGGCGGAACATTTCTCTCAAATGTCTAAGGAAATGAGTCCCAGCTCTTATTTCGATATTGCCAGCATATGCCATCAGTTAAAGTTAAATTGGGTCCCAGCTCCCAATTCCAAGTGATGTTGAGAAGTGGATTTCTTGAAGAAGATTATGCGGATTAAAATTGAGTCCCAGCTCTCAATTTTTTAATCTATTTGCCAGCAGATAACTGATGGAAGTCTGCCAGCAGCAAGTACTATCAGCAAGTGGTATCAGTTGCTAACTGATGAAGAGGCCACCCAGTTAGGGGGAAGTATGCGACTGGCATATACTACTGATGACCAGTCAAGCCAGCTGTCTCAGAAAAGGCGGGATTGTTCAAATCCATGTAGCGTGTACTGGCCTCAGAATTTAATGCGGCATTTAATGCCACATTTAATGCGCACAGTGGCTGCGCAGTCCGCCTTTTGGTTACCACCAATTGCTGCGCGCCACGTCAGCTACACGGCGTAGCCCACGTCAGCACGACCGCGCACGTCGCACAGGGAAATGGGCCTGCTGATGACCGTCGATCCCCGCTTGCTGAGCGTCAATCCTAGTCGTCTGATCTTGCATGGACTTGGGTATAAATACCCGATGTCTTTCGTCGGATTAACCTTTTACGACCCTTCAAATTTCAGAACCCTAAAGCTGTTCATATTCCTTCAACCCTAAATCTCAAGCTTTCCTTAAGATATTTTTCTGAAATTATGGCTTCATCTTCCCGACAACCAGCTGATAACCCACCATCTACATCTTCTTCGTCTGGTTCACCAGACTTACCTATTGCAGAAGCCCACATGCCGACTTATACTGGCATTACTCAGATCGAAGATATAGATTACACCCTTCCGTTCGCTCGACTGGTTCAGCTGAACAAGCCGGCGACCAGGGCTCAGCTCTCGAACGCGCAAATGAGGGCGGCGCAAGTTCAGAAAGAAAAGATTCTGAACGAGAAACTGGCGCGCAAGAATTATGGGGAGGAGTTGATCGAGATGATCGACCGGGAAGGCCTTCGTCAGTATTTGACGGCAAGGCCCGAGACCTTCCATCCGCACATGGTAGCCGAGTTTTACGCTCGGGCCGTGATTGCTGACGACAGGAAGTCGTTCACTACATCAGTGTTCGGCCACCTGATCACCGTCACCGCCGACTACCATGCCAACTTGTTCGGATTGAGGGACGAGGGAATGGAGATAGCCACCTACTTCCAGAACGATGTAGAGGAGTTCAGGAGGCGGTGGACTCAGTGGAAGAGGGAGGGGGTGACAAGTTTTCGCACTGGGATGCGAAAGTCGGAGATGGACGACTGGTGGCAGATGGTGTGCGACATCGTCGTGAGGATGCTGCAGTGCGAAGTTGGCTCATATGCTGAGTTGAGCCTGCGCAAATTCTCCGTGATGTGCGCGCTGGTGGACGGAGTGGAAGGGAACTGGGCCGAGTTCTTTTTCGGGAGACTGCTGGAGAATGTTGATCGCAACATCAACATTCCAATTGATGGGACGTTCGCTCACTCCGTATCCTTTGGGCTGCGGATCAGCCATATTTTGGAGATGGAGATCGGAGATGGAGTGGACCAGGGGGAGCAACTGGTGAGTTCGGATTTCATTCCGCCCACCAAGGAGCAGGCAAAGCTGCCCCGTCCTGACTACCATAAGCCGCGGAGGCTGACGGGAAAGACAGCAGTCGACCCAGCCACGGTCGTTTCTGAGGAAGAAGAGGAGGATAAGGGGGAACAAGTGCCAGCTGTGGCTCTCCCGCTGACAGCTGAGGCAAGGGCTCAGCTGAAGAGGAAGATGGAGATGGAGTCTCTCTTCGAGACTATGGAGGGCGCGGTGGCTGAGGCGACTGGTATCCACCCACGGGATGTACAAATTGTACCAGTCACCAAGAAGCCTACCCACAAAAAGCCCAAGACTTCCCAGCATCAGCAGCCACCATCAGCTGTGGCATATGACCCCGAGTCTGGGAAAATATCCATCCCAGTCAAGAAGAACATACTGGGGCTGACTGAGGAAGAAACGCTGGAGCGGATGACCCGGAAGAGGAAGAGGGTCCAAACCAGAGCTCAGCGGGTGATGGAGCAGGCTAAGAAGGAGAGAAGTGCCTCCATTGTCAGGAGGAAGCAAGCCAAGGCAAGGCTGAAGGCCTTGGCAGCCCAGCGAAAATTAGAGGCTGAGCTGGCAGCTCGCAATGAAGCCTATGCAAAGGTGCAGGCTGAGCATGAGGCCAGGCGCCAGGCAGAGCTGGCCGAGCAGATGAGGCTGGCGACCAGGGGCAAAGGGAAAGCTCATGTAATTCCAAGTGCCAGCCGATCAGCACCAGCACCACCAGGCGAGCTCCTTCCAGAAGAAACCTTTGAATGCCTGCTGGTGATGGGTGCTGACGAAGACGTTATGTCCATCGTGGACCAGTACCAGGAAGAAGAGGAAGTTGCTGATATCCCTCCACCCGCGCAAGGGGGTGGTGGAGGTGATGAAGACATCCCACTGGCCGCGCAAGGGGGTGCCAGTGGAGGAGAAGAAGAGCGGGCGACCACCCCGGTAAAACTGGCGAGCTTCTCGGATGTCAGTTCTGAATCCGAGGAGGCAGAGGAGATTGCAGAGGAGCCAGCTGAGGAGGTGGTATCTCACTCCAGGGTACAGAGGATGAGGCCAAGGGACTTGTTCCCAGATTTTGAAGATAAGGCCCAAGTTTCTGCCAGTCGCCCCCGATCTACAGATGCCTCGACATCAACTTCTGGGCGACCAGCAGCATCCTCAACACCGCCAGCTAAGCGTGCGCGCACTGCCAGGCGACCATATATGCTCTGCATTCATGAACATCAGCTGATTGATGAGGACGACTTCCAGTCACTCATCACAGGGGTACATCGGTGGGAGCACCGCGGGGATATTGCGTTTGAAAATTCAAGAGTGCCAGAGCCATCTGCATTCAACATAATCCCGACCAGCGGCCTCCCCCACCAGTCTTTCTACGCCTCCAGAATCACTGACTGGTGCCTGCCCCTGCAGCCAGTAGAATACTTCAACTCCACTCTCTACGAGTATGCTGAAAACATTACGGCTGAGGTGGAAAATGCCGTCAATGACGAGCTGATGGCCAGCTATCGTAGACTCTGGAGAGTGGATCCAGAGCTGTTTCAAGAATTCCAGAGATGGAAAATCTTTGATAGATGCCAGCGCCTGCTGACGGTGGAGAAGCGGGCGGTCCTTTATGCCAGACTGGGGCTAGGATACTGGAGAGCAGAGGAGGAGTGGGCCAATGCCTTCATGGGCACTGATCCTGATTGCCCCCAGCAGCTGTCTTCAAGGAGGATCAAGCGTCGCTTGTTGAAGATTGCTCAGTATAGGCAGCTGACTGGAAGCTCCGGCCTCCCACCACCGAAAAAGCACAAGTTACCCTTCCTCCAGTTCCGAGAAACCAGTCGGGGGTACCAGCTGACCTACGCGCTCCGTCGCATCAAAGCGCTGGTTACCCTCCCGAGGATCCCTCCCTACCATGCTGTCTTGTTCGACATGGCGGCCACTGCATTGCTGATTGACCATACTGTAGAGGAGGATCCCTCGCGTGGCCTGTGGCTAATCCCTGCCGTCGCTGCTGTTCCAATTGTTGTGGAGCTGGAGCATATCGACTGGCAGGTAGTGGAGGAGTTGGCAGCCCCAACAGATTCAGAACAAGTCCCGCCAGCATCAGCTGAGATGCTGGTGGAGGAGTCAGCCGCAGAAGAAGAGTCAGCAGCAGCAGCAGCAGCAGCAACAGCAGTACCAGCAGATGCACCAGCAGCCGCTGCAGAGCGAGTCGTAGAAGGGCCATCTGGAGCTGACACTGAGATGGCTGAGGCCTCATCTGATGTGCCTTCTACTTCTCTGGCGCTGTCAGCAGAGCCTCTCTCCGAGGTCCATCCGCCTGCGCAACTGGTTGCTCTCATTGATGCCAGGATGGACCAGCGCTTTTCTTCCTACCGAGCAGAGATGGCGCAATAAATGGAGGCCTTCATCTCTGGGGTGAACTCCTTTTTGGCGCGGATCCAAGAGGGGGAAAGGGCGCGAGCAGTCGCTGATGAGGAGAGGGCTCGGCTTGCTGCGGAAGAACGTCGCATTGCTGCTGAGGAGCGTTTGAAGAGGGAACAAGATATGGCGGCTCTTACAGAGATCTTGAGGAACTTAGCAAATCGCAATCAATCACCTGGATCCTCATCTCAGCCATACGTCTTGTACTCTTCATTTTTTGTGTAAGTAATTTTGTACCAGTCTAGACTAGTCAGTTATCCTTCATGTACTTGTAATTTCACATCTTTAATGGATTGATTACTGACGGGTTGACGACAATTTCTCATTGTCCAACTAATGTCTACTGACTTTTACTTACCAGCTGAACTTACACATTTTGTGTAATCAGCACCAGCACTCCATTTGATATTTTCTTATTTCTAACCTGGCTCAGATTTTACTTCATAATTTAATCGAGCAATATCTCTCCCAGTTTGAGGGGGAAGATTTTTAGGTTAGAGCTGATGTGAGGAAGTGGTTTCATGGGTTTAGATCTGATAGGTTTACTTGTAAAACCCAGAAATACTTTGTAACTTTCCTCATCAGCTGAGTGCTCGCTGGTTAGGCTTTGATCGCACCAAAAAGGGGGAAATTGTTGGGAAAATTGTCAAAGTTTCCCTTCCCCAGTTGATAGCTTAGATCTTAGTTTTGGTGTTTAAGTGTTTTGGTGGATCAAATCCTAAGTCCAACCAGCGTCAGTTTGTCTCTAGTTTAGCTCTAGTCTCAAATGTAAAGTCCTGTTTAGGTCATTTGAGTTGTAAGTCGTAGCTGATCAAGACTCATGCTGGCTACTGTTCACCAGCATGAGATGTGCTTACCAGTTGAGAGAAGTCTCACCAGCAAGCGACTGACAAAGACTCATGCTGATACTGTTCATCAGCATGGAGTAGAGCTGTTGACTGGTTACTGTTCACCAGTTGGGAAGGTTTTCACCAGCAGGAGGCTGGCAAACCTTACCAGCAGAATATGTGTTCTGGCTGACACTATTCACCAGCGGTGAAGCCACCAGTCACGGGAGATTCCAAGAGATAACATCAGACGAATTGGTAGACCTTGATTGTGCTAAGGAAAGTCACCAGCAGAGACTACCAGCACAAGATCACCAGTATGATCTACCAGTTGGAGGTTATCAGCAGAATTGAAGATTCGCTCTCCCGAAGACTTAGAGACAAAAAGAAGATTCGTCTGAGG
>JAPKLW010011719.1:0-10658 GCA_026898455.1 Plectranthus barbatus | reverse complement strand
GTCAATGGAGATGGAATTTATCACCACTTAAATAATACGAACCCCAACAAGAAAATAGAGCTAGGAAAGCATGACCTCCCAATCCTTCTCAACAACCAACATCCCTCCTCCCAAGAAAGAATCCAAAACTCAAACAACACAAGGCGGAAAAAAAAGGAAAAGACCCTGGAAAGTTAAATAAATGCTTTTTTATTGGCTCAGGCTGAAGGTAACATCTGGGTCTCCTTTCATCAGTACTCATGAAAATCATGAATGAACCAACAACAATGGCGACAAGTAACACAAGTACTCAACGATTGACGGTGATTTAAACATCGACAACTGAAGGGGTTGTATAGAGGGAAAACATACACATGCTAGTCTTAAGTAAGGAAGTGAGTTCTAGTCTGAATTTTGGGAATTAACATTAAAGACCAGCAGCTGCATCCATTTTTTGAAATCCACCCTTCCCATTACGAGTTTTGGCCCCTTCCCCAAGAATGTCATTTAAATGAAAAGTAAAACAAGAACGCATACTCCTCCAATTAATTACTCAATTTTTAACAACAGAGGCATGAGGAATATTTTCTCCTTGTCAATGATTGATACAATAAAAATAGAGACTCATTCATACACCAACACCCAGTTTTGCTCCAATATATATCATTATCCATGATTATGTTGATTGTAGTCTGACTATTCAAAGAATGCACCAACGAAAACTATTTCCATCTTTAGTACTTCTAAATATTCGTGTTTGGGGCAAAAGTTCCAATTTTTGATATCAAACCCTGACAACTTGGAATTTTCCATGAGTCTTTATTTTGAGTGTTTAACTGCAATGGTTTTAAACTATCTGCAGAGAAGTATAATATCAGGCTAAAATTTCCGAGACACAACACAGTCACACTAAAAACCATTTGGTTCAAATCATCCTAACTATGCAAACAAATAGTCCATAATACGAGAAGTCCCATCTGAAAACCGAAAAAATTAAGACTTCTGTATCCCAGTGGTCTACAATAGCACAAACTCAAACTTTTATAAGCATGCATTCAAAAATTAGCCAAGAAATTAAGGTTCTAACAAGAGAGTCAATTACCTCCATAACTATGCCCCTCAAGTTTTCCGTATGCACAGGAATTACCTTTCCTACCCGCAACTGAAAGTCACCAAGTTGATATTGGTTTCCCTGCACTAATTTGAGCTTTCGATGAACAAATAGTATCAAAGAAAAGCTGAATTTACTTCCAATTCTTCTCATTCTCCAATTTTCATCTCAAAGAGAAAGCAGAAAAAATCTCAACAAAAAATCAAGCATATTCCATATGCACTAACCTCGAAATTGAGAGCAACCCGTGTTTTATAAGACTGCAGTTTCTCCATTATCATCTGGATACTTGACTCAGCCTCCACTACAATACGCTGCCCTCTAATTACTAAGAAGTATTTACCGGGCTGCTCAGCAAGCGAAATCCCGACAAAATCACGAGGAAATTCATTCCCAATAGATTGTTCTTCCGCATCACCACATAAAGAGAAGATGAACTTTATTAAGGTGGAAGGGTAAAAAGAAAAGATCTTGAATCAGCAAATCAATTCCAAATGGTTGCATTATCAATCCATAAATGCTCTCTATCTTTACACTTAACAGAGAGTGTTTCAGATACCTCTAACCATGGCCTTGTAGAAACTGAGAGTGTTTTTCCAGCGGCCTTCCTTAACGCCGTTGATGCTCTCGGCGCATTGAGACACTTCTGAGAGGATTTGGGTGTTCACCGAGGTGCCCGGGTTCGGTTGCCAGTGTAAAATCCTGCTCATGGTTAGGCATTCTCATTCAGAACTGATGGGTTGTAAATGATGATGGAGATTCACAGAAAAACGGATTTTAGGGTTTTGAATCAGTAGTATTTACCATTTGATGGGCATAGTAGTTTGTGCGAAGTGAAGCCGGCCGCCGAGAAAATGAGTCGGCGATGGGTCTCGTCTACAACAGGCTGAATCCAAACCCCCTCCGATTTGGAAGAACCGCCCAAGATTGAAGGTAAGACAGTGGAAAACAAACCTTTTCAAGAAATTGCTTTTTTTTTTTATTTTAAATACTAATAATTAATTAAATTAAATCCCATATCATATACTCCAGGTGCACGTGAAAATGATACCACATGGGCCCAGCCCAGCCCAGCCCAGTAATCCATACATAAAAAATTATTACTGATAATTTAATCGATAAGTTGCATTAAATTAAAATAAAATCCTTGTAAATCTTTATTTTTTTATAATTCAATTTTAATAATCAACTAATAACCAAAAAGGCAAAAATAGTGTCGGAAAACAAATTAATTGAAATAACTTACCACGGTTAATAATGAAAGAACTAAACTTAAGCGTAAGAAATTGTATTTGAAGAAAAAATTGATTAAAAAAATTAATAAAATTGAGTTGCCACATTAAAAGTAGTATTAGATCTCGAGTGAGTAAACAAAATGTAATGGGAAGGTCTTGGGTTAGGCAGATTTAAATGATTTAGGTGGGTTTTATTTATTAATCAAAGTCCAAACTCATATAATATATCTTAATTGGGATTAATAACCCTATTTGGAATGGGTCAATCCATTTGGGTAGGATAAAACCCGCCTAAACCGTTTAAACTTGTCTTGCCAAATGTAATTCTCCTTTAAACTGAGTTCCATTTTTCTCTTATTTAGATAAGTCAATATTAAATTTTGATAGAGATTTTGACTTTTAGTTTGTATCCTACTTAGAATGAGTACATCACTAAACTATAACACACATTATAAGCTACTTCGTTAATGAAGTGGATGGAGGGGAAGAAAAGGGTGGAGTGTGAGAGACATGGCCAATAGAAACAAACAAGTGATGGAAACAGTGGGGTTCAGATTTATTACTAGTTCAGAGCTACAGCCTGCAAAAGTTTCTGAATTACAAAATACCAAAACATCACTGCCATCTCATGGAAATATCAGCTGAGACATTTCATTTCATTTCATTTCTCTCTCTCATCTCTTTTACCTCAGTCAGTCAGTCAATGAGACAGCACAGGCACAGCACCATATATTCCCATTAACTGTTACCTTAATCACCTGCTACTACCATGCAACTTAAATAGGTTTACTGGTTTAAACTGATGATGATGATGATGAGAGAGAGAGAGAGAGAGAGGTGGCAGTCAATGCATTCATGTGATGAAAAAAGAGTACTAGACAACTTGAGGCAAAATTGGCAGGTGCCTTTCAAACAAGAAATACTACTACAACTAGTAAACCAAATACTACAATGTAGTAGAATACACTCAATAATAATAATCCAACATATCAATTCCTACAAACCATGCACTCTCTCTCTCAACTACTGTCCCCACCTCCATTTCATTCTGCAACCAAAATTAAAAATCTGCATTTATTTCATTCGCAATCACCGCAACGCAAAGCTAGGAATGCAGCAGCTCACCATTTCTGGGTCACGAAGAAGTCATGCAGGGAATTGGGAATGGAGATTGAGAGCTGAGTCCGATGGCTCGGCATGCTTTCTTCCGATTTGTTCCAAGATTCCGTCTCTCTCGGCGGCGCCCACTCGTCTAGGAAATGGTGCATTACTTTCTTCGGCTGCTGCTCATCCGCCGCTTCGCCGCCGGAGTAGAGACGGTGGTGATCGGAAGCATAGGCATTGTTTTTCGTTTGGGATTGTGATGATGATGATGATGATGAGCTCATCGTCAGTGATTCCAGTTTGGATGAAGAATACAAATTGGAAAACAATTCATGCTCCTCGCTTTCCCCTTTCATTCCGTTCCCGTAGCTGAAACATAAATGTATAGAATGAATGCGTGAGTGTTAATAAATTCTTTGCATATATATATATATACAGACCTGCAATATTCTTTTGGAGGAGGTCGGGGATGGGGATTGGCGTTGGGTTGGAGGAAGAAGTTGGTGGGTGTGGGAGTGGGAGAGAGGATTTCCACAGGCTTTCTTGAACGGTTTCTGCCTCTGTGCATGTGCCTTTGGCAGTATTTGGAATCGGGAAAAGCCTCTTTGGAGCACCTCCATTTCTTGCCGTCTGTTCTTCTGCAGCGCCCGGGCTCTGGGTCGATCTTCCTCCCCAATCCCATCTGGAAGCTGCTCCACCCAACTGCAATCAATGAAGTTAATTAGCAAATTCAAGGTTTGATTATGGACGCAGAGAAGTAGTAGAAGCAGTACTGTGTGGGGGTTGGTGGATGAGGAAGTTGGATGAAAGAGAAGAATCGAGACTAGTTCTGATGGAGAAGAGGAGATCTGGTGGAATGGGCATCCCTGAAACCATGTACTTGAACACTAGTGCTTGATGCTCAAGCTCTTGCCATTGTGTTGCAGTGAAAGGGTACCTAACACTACTACTGCTCATCATCATCCCCACTCTTCTTCACAGAGAGAGAGAGAGAGAGAGGTTGTGGGTTAATGTAAATGCATATGCATATGCATAGCAGAGTGGGTATATTTATTTGAGGGACCATTGGAGTTGCAGAATCTTCTGTACATGGATAAACTAATGGTTCTGCTCTTTCTCTCTCTCTGAGTCTGAGCAATGTACTGTGCAGAAATTATGAGTAGTGCAACAGGTCTGTGACTGTGGGCATCTGCTGACACTGCTGCTGCTGCTGCCGCCTTTATGGCAGCTCCTGCCTCTGACAACCACACGGAAATCCATAAACTACACCCCCTATTTTCATTTTCATATTAATAATAAAAACCCACCATTACTCTTTCTTCTTCCTTCATTATTATTATTACTCTTATTTAGCAACTTCATGCCAAACCAAACCAGGCTTTACAAGGGTTGCTGTCTCATGAATTTCTAAGATTCTACCCTTTTCACTACTTTTTTACTGCCCTTCTCTTACTTTTTACTCCTTCACGAAAGAAAAAAAAAATTGGAGCTGTTTTACCTTGATGGACACATGTGAGGGGAGAAAACTGTGATGGGAGAGTTGAAAGGGGAGAAAAACAAATGTAGGAAAAGGTTTGTGGATGGAATTGGAGAAAGTGGGGTGAAGAAGGGGATGCTTTTAGTAGGGAAGAATCCAGAGATGGTTTTTTGTTGAGTAATCAAATCAGTTAGCATCACACTTTTTGTAACTGCCAAAGATGCGTTTTTTTCTGCTGCCCAAACAGACCTTCACCATGGCACCTTACCATGATGATCTACAAAATATTTGTTGTAAGGTTGTTTCATTAAATTTTAGGTAATAAAAAATATATATAGTCGAGTAAAAATAAATATTTCTTTTAACTATTTCATTCAGTTTATTTTTCTTCTTCAAGAAAGGAGCTATCAGCTCCCAAGTCATTTTTTCTTCTTTTTCATTTTAGTAGTTTGGTTATCCGGTTTTTTTTTTTTTTAATGATAACTTTCCTTGTAAAGAAGAAAAATGAGTTGAAAATAAAATTAACGAGGTGATGAGAGAACTAAGGATGAAGAGGAGATTAAGACAAAAAAAAAAATTTGTTACCTATATAAGACGATAATTTTCTAAATTATTGATATGGATATTATCTTGGATTAAGTGAAGTGGATGAATTCATACATGTGCGGTATGTTACCTCCCTTTTTGTACATATTATTAGGTGATTAATTAATGGTGAAGAAGCCAACCCTTAATCCTGCTTTTTATCAAAATCAATTAAATTAAATAGAAAAGAGTGAGACAGATGCACTGCCACTAATCCTCTCCACCTACAAAATTGATATTTACATAAGATAATAGAGATACCTTTTATTTTGTCTTATGTTTTTTCTCATAAGTTGCTGGAACCCTTTAATTTACCTTACTTGCTATATCTTTAATTTAAATTATTTTGTTCCTAAATTGAGGAAAGCAATAATAGTTGGCAGGTTGGGGACACATTCATTATCATATCCACTCTCACTCACATTATAACCATTTGCTTCAATCTCTCTCTCTCTCTCAACTGTCAAACCCTATTCAATTCATACACATTTCCTTGATTATTCAAACGTGGTTGTAATTGTATGGCCCCCCAACTTCTTTCAACCCATTTAATGAATACACTGCACATCTCAAACTTGTACATTCAATTATGCGACTGTAAAAGTCGCTAGACATTAATCGTATACTCAGATAATTGTAAAAATCACTAGACATTAGTGAGTACTAAAACCGCCTAAACTGATTAGATACCACGTAACCCACTTAAGCGGGCACGTAGCGAATTTAGTCGGTACTTTTATAATTACTCATCAAACCGATTAAACACGGGAATTGGAAAAATAATCAATTCTAGGCGGGAATTTTTATAACAAAGCTCATTTCTTTACGTATCTTGTGATTTTTTGTAACATCGATGATCTTGAGATGTATCAGAAGAAGTCCAAATAATAAAAAATAGGGAGTGGTCCTGCTGTGGTGTGGAGCAGCAGTTTTCAGAGACAGAGTTGCAATGCTTAAAGCACAAACAAAACATCCATTTCAACCAGTATGCTCCTGTCGGCATGGCCATGGCTCCACTTACTCAGTCAAATGCTAATATCTTCCCTCAACCCTACATGTTAAATACATATTGATATGGCCCTTCTTACACATCCCAAACCATGGGAAGCTTCTAGAACTTATGCTGTTGAGTAAAATAAAATAACATCATCTTCTATGACATGAGAGACAAAATTTATGACATAAAGTTGAAGAAAAGTGTTGTGGGGTGGGGGGGGGGGTGGAACTTGCGTTCCAAGAATGTTGTTGTCTGTAGGCAGGGCTATTCCTTCTGGAAGAAAGAGAGTACGAAATCTGTATGTACAGAGAAGAGCTGTGTGTCCAAGAAAAGCTGTTTTGTCACAAGGAAACTCTTTGTGAGTATAGAAATCTACTATCAAGATCAAAAATGAAATGGCAGTATAGTCAGTTACCTTCATGAAAGGTCGATTCCGACTCGGAAACGATTCGATGAAACTCTCTTTCAGCAGAAGTGATACCTGGAGGAGGACATAAGGTCATCAGAAAGGTAGCCATGAAATCCATTTCTTTGTATCATCAAACTTGTAGTATTTGAGCAAAAATATGAACAGACCTTATCATCGTTTGATTGAACGTTAGTAATTGTATGAGAACGGAGGTTAGAACAGAGAGAGTCCAAGTAAGATCGCAGCACCCCCAGAAAGCCTTTGGCAGCTTCAACCTGCAAAGTTGTAAGAGAATTCAGAATTCCTGCATTTTAATTTTACATAAACCTTAAATGCATGAAACTTAGTACAGAATCTGTCATCAAAGTTACCAAACTACACAAAATGATTCCTTAGGACAAACACAAGGTTTCTTTATTGTCATGTTAGTGAAAAGAAGAAACTGTGCAAGCTTTAGTCTACAGTCATCTAAAAAAAAAAAAAGAGGAAATTAACAACCAATACAATTACCACCTGCACATCTGTACACTCATAGACTGGCCTTTTCTGCCCCAGGTAACTTTCGCCCACCAGTTTCGCGTGGTAAGGGCTGAGACGCGAGTACAGTTCTCTCTGTTGAGGTAGTTGTGGTATTGATGGAGATTTTACCTATTGAACAAAACAAAGAGAGATGTCATTACAGAAGCAAATTTGAAGTAAGAACATCTGTGAGCAATATAGGCAGTAACGCTGGACATAGACATAGTTTCTTAATTGTTACAAGTAATACTTCTTAGATGAAAATATAGTCATAGTTTTGTAGAACAGAATGCAGCAGAGGAAAAAAAAAAACATTATTAAATGCAATCCCGAGAGCTGCAGAAGTCGTTTGAAAATTTGTGGACAGTGTTTCGACAAATCAAGTTCTGGCGGCTTTTCCGATCCATTGTACCATATAAGATCAACCTTTCAAAGAATTGCCAATGTTTCACCCAGGAGATTTAATCAAGCAAACAGATAGGCAAATGAGTATCGGTGATGGAATTGGTTTACTACACGCAGATGAGGAAAGATGCACACATCCACATTTTATTCACTTCATGACAGACCATGAAAGGGCAATAGGTTGCAAACTTGCAAACATGGAGTTACTTCTCAAGGGGACAATCATGAATTGGGAAAAAATCTAACCTGGTTTCTATTTGCATCCACCAGAACCACATTTGTTAACTTCGACTGCAGCTCAGTTGTTTTGTTCTTTACACCAACCTGCTCAAAAGCAAATACAATTATTTCAAAGGAAAATATAATAGAGCAGCATGAGTAATTAAATGGATATATCTTCAAGTCAATGTAAACGTTAATTGGGTTGAAAGTCTCTCAGCTTGTGATTTGCGTGTTCAATTCCCAGCATCTATCAGGATGATATCCATTAACTATAAGATAAATTTAGAAAAACTTTTGAAGCAAAGCAAATTGGAGGGCATGACACACTAAGACGTGTATTCAGCAGAAAAATTTACTATTGAGACATCATCTGAGACTCTATTCAGAGCACAAATCTAAGCTCGAAAAAAAAAAGTCAAACACAAATATGGAGAACTCACTATGTAAGGAACAGGTGCATCCAGAAAGTCCAGCATGTCATTTGGCAATACCTGCAAATGATGATGTTAAAAAGAACGACCAGGAAAGAAATGGTTCAAATAACCCGCAAAAAACAGGAAATTACCGGCATCAACAAGCTCTGCCACTGATAAGGCCGAATTAGGGGGATAAGTGATAAAACTAAAGCAGACAGAATACCCTGCATGCAACCAATTATATATCAAACTTGGTTTCCAGTACAAATTGGATTAATCCATTAAAAATTATAAGTAGAAGATATAAGCATATATAAAAAGAATGAGGATTTGAACAATCGCAGCATTTTCTAGAAACGAAGCTCATTGCAAGAGAACTCAGTACATGCCCAGGAATAGAGCGTACAGGAGGTGTTAAATGTAGTGCAGATGTTCTTTAGCTATATGATCGCTGAAAAATTACATCAGTGCACATAAGGCAGATACCGAGAAGCATTCAGAAGGTATACTAACCACATTACATATCAGAGCAACAAACAATTATGTACACATACCAAATTTGAACAGACAATGACAATCTGTTTCTCCAGCAGGGCTCCTGCAAATAAGGTCAGCACCTGTAAAGACCACAAATAGTTAATGCTACAGGTAGCACAAGGTCGTCGATTGGCAGGAATTAGAAGTGGATATTTTTAAGCAACAAGAGGACTGTTAATATCCAATAGTGACGAACTTACATGCTCCAGTCGTAGAGAACCACAGAGGCAAGCAATAGTCCATACTGATAAAGCAGCTGCCTCCTCTTCTACTACGAGTGCATTATGGGCCTTCACAGATGAGTGTGTAAACTAGTAAATAATACATTATAAACAATATTTTTAACAGAACAGTAACTGGTAAGGATGAAATTGTCTCATTCGTAGAAAGTGAACTGAAGCCTTCAGTCAAAACATTAAAACTTGATGCCATTTTAAAGTTAAAAGGTTGGTGAAAATAAATGATGCGATAAGACTACTAATACATACCTCCGAGAACTCCAAACTCGTATTGCAAGATCTCAAATCAATTGTTGAACCTGCAATGTGTAGAATTGTTTCATCGGGTCTATGGTATTCTAGAGGATGAAGGTGATCCAGAGGGTGGAACATAATTGTTGAACCATGGGTTGGGCAAGATAGTTGGTAATATTCACAAATTATTTGCAAGGATCCATGGTTTTTTGCCTGCAAACAAGTCATGACAGGAAAAGAACACTTCAAGTTCAGGAGGCATAACAATCATAAAGCAGAAACCAAAGCACTTCATATATTAACCTTTGCCCACTCAAGGACATCACTTTGTTCACTGAAGATATCTCGACCAGATGAACATGCCTCATCTGTTTCTGCCTCATCAAAATCACATCTGAAATTCCGATCGTCACATGGTGATGCTTGAAAACTGCATCAACAAATTAAAAAACCCTTTCTTTAACATTGAGAAAGATAAAATGGGCAGTATAATTTATAAAAAAAAAATGCCAACATAAAATATCAACGCAAATAATTGGTGAGGAAGTGCAAAGTTTTCGAGTCTGCCGTCAACAGATAAAAGTACTAAGTTGCTTCAGTGAATCAAGATATCTCCAAGATAATGATGCATATTGGCTTGCAATTTATAAAAAGCTGTTGTATAAAAAACATCTTTTCAAACCTACGCTTTGAAACTATGTAAACAACTTTAAAGATCCTACCATCACTTACAACATGGTATGGACCTATGGGGTCTTAAGGACTTGCTAAAACAGAGTACCCAAAAAAAAAAAACACAGATTTGCACTAGTCAAAATAAATGGTAATTGGCAAAAGAGATCAAATAAACATCCTCAAAGGATGTGGAATTGAAGAAAAATATATATAACACGAGCAAAACAAAAAATATTAGCTACCTGGAAGATGACTCAGAGCTTTCACAATGTTGATACTGCAGCGATGGAGAGACAGCATTTGGTAAACGCCTTTCTAAAAAGTGCTTGGGGCTAAGATTGTCAGTACTAGACGAATTAAGTACAACTACATGTTCTTCCCAAGATGCCAGTTTCTCTATCTCAGGATCAGTAGGGACAACACTGCCATTGAGTTCTTTCTTCAAACAGCCGTCTTGGTCCAAATCATTCATCATGTTTACTGAGATAGAGTTGGTTGAACTTGATTCAGAAGC
>JAPKLW010011718.1:0-10658 GCA_026898455.1 Plectranthus barbatus | reverse complement strand
CATACGTGCACTTGCGTATTAATTTCATAGCTACTAGCACAACAACAAGTTTTTGGTGCCGTTGCCGGGGAGTGATTGATATTGAATCTGAATGCTATTTTATTGTTTGAATTTGCGTACACAGTTGGTCGACTGAAGTTATAGGAAACTAATCATTTTCTGTAATTGTAGGGAACTCTAACGGTGTATGAGCGAGGAAACATTTAGAGAAATATTTTTATTTGATCCAGAGATAGAGAGGACTTTTAGAAAGAACAGAAGAAAGCAAAGAGCTAACAAGATGGCTGAGAGAATTCCTGAGCCGGAAGATAATTTGGAACCAGTTGATGAAAGAGATAGGATAATCAGGACTTATACAGCACCAAGGTTTTTGGAGTTCGATCCAGGGGTTGCAAGGCCAGAAGTTCAGGCACAGCACTTTGAGTTGAAACCTGTGATGTTTCAAATGCTGCAGAGTTTGGGGCAATTTGGGGGAACAGTTACAGAAGATCCACACTTGCATTTGAAATCTTTTCTGGAGATATGTGATAATTTCAAGCTGTAAGGAGTTACACCTGAGGCCCTAAGAATGCGGTTATTCCCTTTTTCTTTAAGGGACAGTGCAAAAACCTGGCTCACTAATTTACCACCAGGATCTGTGACTACCTGGAACAAGCTGACTGAAACTTTTCTATTGAAGTATTTCCCTCCAACTAGAAATGCACGGTGTAGGAATGCAATCATGGCATTCAGGCAAGATGATGAGTCAGTTAGCGAGGCATGGGAAAGATTCAAGGAATTGCTGAGGAGATGTCCGAATCATGGAATACCATATTGCATTCAGATGGAAATCTTTTACAATGGGTTGAATGGTAATTCGAGAATGATGATAGATGCTACATCTGGAGGAGCACTGTTGGACAAGACATACAATGAAGCTTGTGAAATTCTGGATAAGGTGGCTGCCAATAATTATTTCTGGGCAAACTCAAGGGCAGTAGCTATTTCTACTCCTAAGGTTGCAGGAGTGCTGGAAGTTGATCCAATGAAAGCGCTGACTGCACAAATGGAGGCTCTAGGAGCAACTATGAAGAGCATTGAGAAGAATACCAGTCTAAGCAAAGCAACTCCAATGTGTGCAGAACCTTCAAGACCTTTAGACTGTATTTATTGTGGGGAAGGCCACCAGTTTGAAGAATGCCCATCAAATCCAACATCGGTTTGTTATGTGGGAAACAGAAATTATCAACATCAGAATAACAATCCATATTCTAATACATACAACCCTGGCTGGAGGAACCATCCAAACTTTTCCTGGTCTGGACAAGGAAATCAAAATGCAGCAGCAAGGGAGCAGCATTATAACAAAGGAGGTTATAGTCAACAGCAGAGTCTAGAAGCTCCACCTCCCAAACAAGAGAAAACTATGGAAGAAATGATGAAGGAGTTCATGACTCAAAATGAGGTGCGACTTAAAAATCAAGATGCTCTGATTCAGAGTCAAGCATCCTCTTTAAGGAGTCTGGAAATGCAAATGGGGCAATTAGCCAATGATTTGAGGAGCAGGCCACCGGGAGCATTGCCAAGTAACACTGAGAATCCTCTGAATGGAAAGGAACAATGCAAGGTCATCACACTTCGAAGTGGGAAACAGTTTGAAGAAAGAAAAGCTGAAAATTTGGAAGCCGGAGAAGGATCATCATCAGGAACCACAATAACTAAGGAGAATCCGCAGAAAGAAAAGTTGCTGGAAAAGGAAGTTGAATTACCTGATTCGAGAGAAGAAGATGAACCTGTAGAGAAACCTGCAGAGGTACCAGAGAATAATATTTCGAAAGCTAAGAGGAAATCTGGATTGGAGGAATATGATTATGTACCACCACCACCATACCCAACCAGATTCAAGAAGCAAAAGGAAGAGGAGCAGTTTAAGAAGTTTCTTGAGATGCTAAAGCAAATTCAAATCAACGTGCCATTAGTGGAAGCTCTTGAACAGATGCCGACTTATGTGAAGTTTATGAAGGATATTCTGTCAAAGAAGAAGAGACTGAAGGAATTTGAGACTGTATCATTGTTTGAGGAAGTAGGTGGACCTCTGAGGAGACAGATTCCAGCCAAGTTGAAGGATCCAGGAAGTTTCACCATTCCTTGCTCTAATGGAGGCCGAGATGTAGGTAGAGCTCTATGTGATTTGGGGGCGAGTGTGAACTTAATGCCGTTGTCAATCTTTAAGAAGTTAGGCATTGGGGGAGCTAGACCTACCACTATTTCTCTTCAATTGGCAGATAGATCCACTGTACATCCTGAAGGGAAGATTGAAGATGTACTTGTGAGAGTGGATAAGTTCATCTTCCCTGCAGATTTTATTATTCTGGATTATGAAGCAGACAGGGAAGTACCAATCATTTTGGGAACCATTCCTTGCTACAGGAAGGACACTGATTGATGTAGAGAAAGGAGAGCTAATTATGAGAGTACAAGAGGAGCAAGCCACTTTTAACTTATTTAATGCTATGAAGGTCCATGATGACCCTGAGGAATGCTTTTTTATGGACATATTGGAGTCAGTAATCGAAGAATATTTTGAAGAAAACCATCCTGGGAAGGAAGATGATGCTGAGGAATTACCCAGTGAAGCTACAGCATGGGTAGAGCAAGGGCAAAAGTTTGGGGGAGTTAGGCAACCATTTGAGCCATTGGATCTGTTGTCTAGAGAAATAAAAGGAACCAAGTCTTCTATGGAGGAACCCCCAGAATTAACCCTGAAACCTCTACCTGCTCACTTGAAATATGCTTACTTGGGTGAATCAGATACATTACCTGTGATCATAGCAGCAAATTTGAAGGAAGAAAATGAGCAAAGTCTATTGGAGTTGCTGAAAAAGCACAAGCGAGCAATAGGATGGACTATATCTGACATCAAGGGGATAAGTCCCACAATCTGTATGCATAAGATTCTGATAGAGGAAGGAAGCAAAAATTTTATTCAGCCACAGAGGAGATTAAATCCCAATATGAAGGAGGTAGTGAAGAAAGAAGTGATCAAATGGTTGGATGCAGGAATTATATTTCCCATTTCTGATAGTTCTTGGGTGAGCCCTGTGCAATGTGTTCCCAAGAAGGGTGGAGTCACAGTGGTTCAGAATGAGAACAATGAAATGATCACTACAAGAACAGTAATTGGATGGAGAATTTGCATAGATTACAGGAAGCTGAATGATGCAACAAAGAAGGATCACTTTCCTTTGCCATTTGTAGATCAGATGCTGGATAAGCTAGCTGGACAAGATTTTTATTGCTTTTTGGATGGATATTCAGGATATCATCAAATAGCAATAGCCCCAGAACATCAAGGGTTAACCACATTTACTTGTCCTTACGGCACATTTGCCTTTAGGAGGGTGCCTTTCGGGTTATGCAATGCTCCAGCAACCTTTCAGCGGTGTATGATTGCTATTTTCTCTGAGATGATAGATAATGGATTGGAAATTTTTATGGATGATTTTTCAGTGTTTGGGGAAGATTTTGAAGCATGTCTGATGAATTTGGAAAAGGTTTTACAATTGTGTGAGAAATCACAGCTGGTGCTGAATTGGGAGAAATGTTGTTTTCTGGTGCAACAAGGAGTAGTCCTGGGGCATAAGATATCAAGAGCTGGGATGGAAGTTGATCTATCCAAAATTGAGGTGATAGACAAGATGGTAGTGCCAAACACAGTCAAGGCAGTTAGGAGTTTTCTGGGGCATGCAGGATTTTACCGAAGATTCATTAAAGACTTCTCTAAAATTGCAAAGCCCCTATCTGAGCTACTTGAGAAAGATAGGAAGTTTGAGTTTTCTCCACAATGTATGGAAGCATTCTTGAAGCTGAAAGTTGCATTGATTTCTGCACCAGTTATGCAGCCACCAGATTGGAATTCTCCATTTGAACTCATGTGTGACGCCAGCAATTTTGCTTTAGGAGTAGCTTTGGGGCAGAGAAAGGAGAAAATATTCAGGGTGATCTATTATGCAAGTCGAACCCTTGATGGAGCTCAGAGGAATTATACAACCACAGAGAAAGAGCTGTTAGCTGTGGTATTTGCTTTTGACAAATTCAGATCATATCTGGTGGGGTCCAAAGTAATTGTCTATACAGACCATTCAGCAATCAAGTATTTAATGGCCAAGAAAGATGCTAAGCCAAGGCTGATTAGGTGGATTTTGCTATTGCAAGAATTTGATATTGAAATCAGAGACAAGAAAGGGACTGAGAATCAAGTAGCAGACCACCTTTCCAGACTGGAAAACTTCAATGGAGAAGAAGAGATTGAGCAAGTCAATGATAAATTTCCAAATGAGCAGCTGATGAGATGTGAAGAGGAAGCTCCATGGTATGCTGATATAGCTAACTATTTAGCTACTGGGAGGAAACCTTATGGAGTCAAGGGGCAGAAGTTGAAAAGATTTCTCCATGATGCGAAGTACTATTATTGGGATGATCCTATGTTGTACAGACTAGGATCAGATCAAGTCTTTAGAAGGTGTGTACCAGAGAAAAATATGCAAGCAATTTTGGCAGACTGCCATGCTGCAGCATATGGAGGGCATTACGGTGGCCAGAGAACAGCTGCAAAAGTTCTTCAGTCAGGTTTCTTTTGGCCCACTATTTTTAAAGATTCATTCTCATTTGTGAAGAATTGTGATAGATGTCAGAGAATTGGAAACTTGCCTGCTAGAAATGCAATGCCATTGAACAACATAATTGAGGTAGAATTGTTTGATGTGTGGGGAACGGATTTTATGGGTCCCTTTCCAATGTCTTTTGGGAATGAGTATATCTTACTGGCAGTAGATTATGTTTCTAGATGGGTGGAGGCATGTGCTTGTGCCCGCAATGATTCAACTACGGTAATGAAGTTCCTTCACAAGAACATTTTCACCAGATTTGGCACACCAAGAGCTTTAATTAGTGATGAGGGTACTCACTTCATAAATAAAAGTTTGTCTGCGATGTTGGCTAAGTACAATGTCACCCACAGAGTTTCCACAGCGTACCATCCGCAAACTAATGGGCTAGCAGAGCTTTCCAACCGGGAAGTAAAGAGTGTTCTTGAGAAGGTGGTGAATGTGACCAGGAAGGATTGGTCTAAGCATTTGGATGATTCACTTTGGGCATACAGAACTGCCTATAAAACTCCTTTGGGAATGTCACCTTACAGGCTGGTTTTTGGGAAGGCTTGTCATTTGCCTTTGGAGCTAGAGCATAAAGCGTATTGGGCAACAAGGAAGTTGAATTTGGATCCGAAGTGCAGTGGTGCAAAGAGAATGTTGCAGCTGAATGAGCTTGATGAATTGAGGCTGCAGTCTTATGAAAATGCCAAGTTGTATAAAGAGAAGGTTAAGAAATGGCATGATAGCAGGATTTCTGAGAGGAAATTTGAAGAAGGACAGAGAGTTCTATTGTTTAACTCCAGGTTGAAGTTATTTCCAGGGAAGCTGAAATCTCGATGGTCAGGACCCTTTGTAGTGATCAAGGTGTATCCACATGGAGCAGTAGATTTGAAGAATGAGGACACTGGAGAAACATTCAAAGTAAATGGAGCTAGGGTGAAGCATTATCATGGAGGAAGCATTGACAGGGAAAAGGCTTCCATTCATATTGAAGAACCTTGAGTATCGGAGCCCCTGGGCCATTGGAAGGAATGTCATCAAAGTTGCATAAAAATTGGTTCAGGGAGTAACACTTTTAATTTAATGCATCTTATATATGTTTTATGATTAGTTTAATAGTTTTTATCCTTATTTGCTACAGCATGTAAATAGCATGATTTCTTTATTTTAGGTAGTTAAATTCTGTGTGTTAGAGTAAAATTAGAGTTAATTTCATATTTCGTATATATTTTGAATTTTAGTTTGATAGATTAGGAAAAATCTGAAATTTTATTTGAATACTTATTTTGCACCGAGTAAGTAAAAAAAAAAAAAATTTAATCAAAGAAAGTTTTGCAGAAAAAGGACACATGGAGGGCAAATAACCGCTGAGGAACTGCTGCTGCTGATGTCATTGGAGGTGGAATTACTTTTGGCAGGTTTATTTGTGGTGGTTAAATTTTGAATTTTATAATGTGTCGTTTCACAAGAAGTCGAAGGGTTTCCTAGTTCTGTATATATATCTTTTCTGCATTTGAGAGTCTGAAAAAGAAAACCTCACCATTTTGGGTAATTGAAAGAAGAAAGCGACAAACTGAACGAGAAAAGCCGAAGGTCTGTAAGGTTAAAGAGTCGATGTAAGTACCCTGTCTCTTGAATTTTATTTGTTGATTCTGCAAATTGCAATTAGTGAGAGAACATGGAGAAACATGCAACCAACGGTAATTTTTCAAGTTTGAACTTTCTGAAGATTGTTTGGAATTTTGGGTTCGTTTGTAATTTCTGGTTTGTAACCTCTTGTGAATTACATGTTTGCTGTTTGAGAACACTACATTGTGATGGGTAATCGAATTTTAGGGCTGAATTGTGGTATGTTCTACATGTGCGAGACAAAAATGGGTTGGATAGTTCTTCTCTAGGGCTGTTTGAAAATTTGAATTCAAGTAAAGGAAATTATCTAAATCTCTTATTTTTCTTGAAGTCTGTGAGCCAAACTTTCTGATTCATACTGAAGCATAAAGTTTGGGGGAGGGTATTTTCCTTGCTTGGATGAATTTGTGTGAGAAAGCCTGTTTTGTTAGGAATTTGGGAAATTTATCTGTGCATTGTGTTTGACAAGGTATCGAGTGCTTATTTTCTAATTTGGGTTGAGTACAGAAACATTCGAGATGAAAACTAAGCAACCAGCAAAAAGGAAGCCTGGTTCAGTGGAAAGTCCAATTCCCAGTCCTGAAAAGAAAGGAAAGGCACAGGAGAAGCCAGTGCGAAGGTCAAGTCGAACTGCAGTTGCAACTATGGCGAGAAGGAATGCAAAACTTCCGAAGACAAGTGCAGACAATCCTGTGGAAGTGCATGATGAAGACACATCTGTTGCAAGGAAGGAAACACAATCTGAGAAAGCAAAAAGGGAGAGAGAAGGTCTGAAGAAATTGGTTCATGCTGCTGAACAATTACGACTGATTGAAGTAGAAAGAGAAAAATTAGCAGGAAGTAAGAAGGCTACCCCATCAGCCTCAAGCACGAAGAAGAAAGAGCCAAGTGCAACCCAGAAAGAGCAAAAGAAGCCAACTTCAAAAGTCCAACCCAAGAAATCAGTTACCCCTGCAAGAGAATCGAGACAAAAGAAGGTCGAGGACAAGAAGCAGTCTGAGGAGGAAATTTCTGGAGATGAAGAAAGTGAAGATGCAGAACAAGAGGAAGAAGCAAGTCAAGAGAGTGAGGAAGTTGATGCAGAATCTGAAGATGAACAAAACTCAGAACAAAGTGATGCTGCTGCATCAGAAGAGCAAGTGTCAGGTGAACAAGAATCAGAGGAAGAGTTGGAAAAGTCAGAAGCTGAAGAAGAGGAATCAGCTGAAGAAGAGAAATCTGGTGAAGAAGAGGACGAATCAGAGGAAGAAGAGGAGGAACCACCGAAGAAAGTCAACAAAAGAAAGAGGGAAGAAGAAGTTCCAGCAAGCAAACAAGAGCCAATTCCAAGAAATCCCAAGACAGGAAGGAGGATTAAAGTGGTGGCAGTGAAAGAAGGAGAAACGTCTAGCAAATCTCAGAAAAAGGAGCAAATGAGTAAGAGGGAACAAATCAAGAAAGGGAAAACAAAGGTGGATGAAGGAAAGTCTTTGACCCCGGATGAAATTGACAACCTTCCGAAGTTTTCATCCAAGTTGCACAAGGAAAGGATGAAATTTGTCATGGAAAGGCAGCTGTTGAGCGAAAGAGGATTCAAGAACTTGAAAGTTCTACCTGAAGGTTTGATGAAGCAGATCGAGCAGCAGGGGTGGGAAAATTTTGTGATACCACCGCCTTTTCCTATCATCGCACAGGTCAAAGAGTTCTATGCAAACTGTGAGCAACCCTCTACTGAGAAGCCTGAGATTGTAGCTATTGTCCGAGGAAAGGAAGTGAGATTAAATGCTGAAGCTATACATGAAGTTTTTGGAACTCATGCACCAGAACCAGACGAGTTCATGGAGATCTGTCTTGCACCCACAAAGAAGCAGTTGGACAGCGCCTTGAAAGTGGTAGGACTCCCAGGAGCACATTGGAATGATGAAGCGAAAGATAACAAATACATGCTATCCAAGTTCCTGCATTCGGAGGCAAATTTGTGGCTGCAGTTTTTGAAGAACAGGATTAGTCCGACCACCCACAACACCAACATTGGTCAGGACCGTATCCTGATGATTGCTGCCATTCTGAAGGGTGAACCGATCAATTACGCACCATTTTTGGTTGATGCTGTTGGTTACTCTGCTTCGAAGGAACGAGGACCACTTTTCTGTCCTTCTTTGATTTCTGAATTGTGCAAGAAATCTGGAGTTCCCTTCCATGATGAAGAGCCACGCAAGACTATGAGAACTTACTTCAATGTCGAATATCTGCGCCAGAGGCATGAGAACTCCCAGAAAAGAGAGGGAGTGGAGCCTTCTTCAGTTAACCAAATTTCTGTGCAGGATTTGCAGGGAAAATTGGATGATATCTCCGAGCAAAGCAATCAAATCTTGAAGGAATTTGAAGACCTTCACACTATGATGATGGAGATGCAGTTTCAGACTGAGGAGTTGGTGAAGAAGGTGGAAGGCAAGAAAGCTGAGAAAGGAACGTCTGCTGTGGTGAAGAAAAAGAAGCCTACCTGAGGCTGTGGTCAATTCTAAACTCTACCTTTTTGAACAAAAACTCTGTTTTAAATTTATGTTTGTGTGGATTTGTTGGGTGATTGTTTGAACCCGCTGTTTTTAGTTTGTTTAGTTTAAGTTGGTGTCTTTATTTTGATTGGATAATTAGCTTGTCTAGTTGATGTTTTAAGTGAATGTATGAAGTATCGATAGTGTGTCTATTATCTTGTCTTGAGCTTAATGATGCGGGTGTGTGAGTGATCTTTTTCTCTCGAAATTTCATGATTGATGATTGAGTGATTGAGAGTCAGCCCCCAAGATTTTCAAGTTTAATCTTAGGATGATAGGCTAGCTTGAAAAACAAAGTTTGTGGTTATTTGGTTTTTGAAAACCTGATATGCTACGTGCTTAGTTTAAATGGTACTTTAGTTTTGCTGAGAAAAGAACATGTGAGATGCCACCTACCTGAAAATGTTAGGTCATTTGAGGCGAAATTTGAATGAGTATCACATGAAGAAATGATTTAGGCAGTCTCTTCATTTTTGTGCCTGCAGAAATTCTTTTCATTGTACATCATTTACCTTTGCACCTAGATTTGAGCCTTGAGCCTTTTTGTTGATTTTGACCGTAAAAGATGTGAGCTAAATGCCCATACACTCACCCTGATTTGAGAGGTAGGCTTGTTTAGGTTCTTCCACTTAGAAGTTAGAAAAATAAGAGAAGGATAGAGATGCAATAGATTGGCTATGTAGAAGTTTGCGAGCTTGTTTGTAAATAAACCATGCTACAGCCTGTAAGAAGCATGTGTATAAAAAAAAAAAAAAAAAAGAAGAGAAAAGAAGAAGAAAAATGAGAAAAATTAGATGAGACAAATAACCATCTAGAAAAAGAGCTTTTAAGCATGAGAGGAGTCTGTAGTTCATCCAATTTTATCTCATAAATAAACCCTTAGTGGAAGACCTATAGTATGCCTCTCAAGTCTATTTGTCACTTTTCTCCAGAATGTTCCCACCTTAGCCACAGCCTTACATTAGAAGCTCAAAAGACCTTTTGATCTTGATGTGATATAATTTCTATTAGTGGAGAATGTGCTGAAGTTTGAAGGTAGTCAAAAGCAGTGGCATCAATGATCATGAGAGCTGAAGATGGAAGTTAAGTTTAAACTTTAGCACTTGTTAGCTATCTTGCTGAAAAGTTTTGCAACTTTGATTGTCAAGCTAGTTTAAATTGTTTTGATTAAACTTATTAAATTGTGGTGGCTGAAGCTTGATTACTTGGGAGTCATGAATGGAGTTTTTATTTTTAATTTCTTTGGTGAACTGAAAGCTCCAAGACAAGAGTATGTAAATTAAGGTCCTTCTGTTTTGTTTGAGTCTTTGTTGCTTGGGGACAAGCAACATCTTAAGTTTGGGGGAGTGATAACTCTCTTAAAGAGTTATTATTTTGTGTCTAGATTAGTTAATTATGTACTAAAATTAGGTTTGTTTTATAGGATAAATAGTATAAAATAGGTAATTTGGTTAGTATATGAAATTAGGGTCTATTTTGCAGTAATTGTGTTAACTTGGAGTTTTGCAAAAGGAATTGTTTGAATAGTATCACAGGTCTCATTGTGCTGGAGCATGACAGAAGCAAGAAAGAATGATTTGATGTCGCAGCATAAGAGTGGCATGGCCAAAACTCCAATGAAGATCATCTGGGACCACAGCAGACATGATCTTTGCACTTTTCAGATCTTGTCCCAAAAGCAGACACGTGTCGCTCAGGAGAGTCGTCAGAGCTGGAAAGCAGATAGAGGAGCCACGTGTAAGGCCTGGATGAAGTTGAAAAGAGACAGGGCAGATATTTTGACAGAGCACAACAGAGACAAGAACAACAATCATTCAGGAGGAGATCGGCATAGGTTTTTGGGAGCAAGGGGAGAACGAAGAGT
>JAPKLW010011717.1:0-10658 GCA_026898455.1 Plectranthus barbatus | reverse complement strand
CCTTATTTGCTATTTGCATTCTGGTCCCTGGTCTGGCCCATGATAACTCAAGCCCAATAGAAGCCAAGAATTTCCTATAAATAGGCCTCAGTACCTCATAACTCAATTGCACCTACTTCTCATAAGATCACAAGTTGCACACAGCAAACCAGAGCCTTGGGAGCTGCTAGTGATCGATTGAGATTGAGTTTACGAGGAGGAAATTCTGCTTCTCAACCGGGCAAGGGATCTGATAGAATAATCTTCACCAGATTTTCAGATCGAGTTGGGATACAGATCAGAAGATCAGATCAGGAGGATTCTTCTTCTCTCTCCTCTTAATTTTCGAAAATATCTTATTATTTTCTTAGGATTAATTTCCTCAATCTGTTAGGAAATTAAATCTTGGTGCGTGGGAAAGATCAAAGGGCATCTCTACGCACCGTTCTTCATCGTTCTTCAATCCAGGTATTCCGCACAACCTTCTTATGCATAATAATATAGGAGCATGCTAGGATTGTTCATAGGCATAGCAATTTATTTTTGATATTCCAATTAACGATCCTTGGCAAACGGACTTCGTGATTCAGTTCATGAATCCCTTCACTTCAATCTTCACCTTGTCGCTCCTTAGAGTGAGGACAAATCTCCCTTCTCCTTGGACGTCGACTTTGGGAGTTTTATAGTTCTTCTCGGATCCTTTTCTTGTTTGGCAGTTGTTCGTGATAATCACGCTTGCACAGCAAGGTGACTGCTAGATTCTTTCTAAAATCAAAAGAATCCCATGATTAACCTTAGAAGTAATACTTCAGAGGTCTCGACCTTGAATATGTAAGCTTATGAAAAAGCTTCAATCAGGTATAAGCTCGGATGAGTTCGCGTGGGATTGAGAGTATTTGGATCTTTTCTTGTTTTCTCTGTGAATAAAATTTCGCGAACCTCTGAATCTTTCTTTGATGACACCTATTTATAGGTGAAGATTCAAATGGCTATTTGAATCTTATCCTTTAGATGTTTGCTCGCCCATCTCTGTTCTTCTTTTCTTGCGAGGCGCAGTGACTCTTCAGGTCTCCTCTCTCTCTCTGATTGGCGTAGCTCCTATTTGTAGCCGTCTTTGTCAGAACAAATCTTTCAGTTTGAATTTGTAAACCTTCTCTGTGTCTGTTGATTATCCTTCTTCCTGATTCGTCAGGTTTCCTTGTGATTTGGATCCATCTATTTCACGACTTCGTATTGTTCTGATTGCTGGTTTGTGTTTGCTGGTAGTTGATAGTCTGCTGATATCTCAACTGTCTTGCTGAGATTCAGCAACATGTTTGCTTTATTCTTTCAGCATTCCTTTTGTCTTATCCGACATTTTTCTATTTTTGCTAGCATTTTACTAGCGTCTTCTGCAATCTTCAAGTATGCTGATTCCTTCAGCATTCTTTGATTCTTCTTTTCTAGTTCTATCACAACTCGAGTATATATATCATATACAAGACTTTTACAATTTTGACTCGAAACTAAGTTGCTAGATACTAGATTGATTAAGCTTTGATGCACCAAAACTAAACTATATACAATTGAGATCAAGGGGTTATGATATTTCTCACATAGATCCTAACAATTTCCCCCTTTTGGTGCGATCAAAGCCCCAATTCTAACTAACTGATCACGGGTAAGCTGATTACTGAGATTATAGATTATTCCTATCAATTCTATTCTCAGCACCTCAACTCCCTCAGACTCTGTATGATTCCTGAATATTCTCTCTCAAAATATCAAGGGTATAGCTCAATTATAAATTTGGATTCAAGTAAATGGCTTTCAAATAATTTTCAGATAAGCATCTTACACATTCACACATAATTATCAAGAAACATGCAGGAACATATCACACACATCCAACAATCCACACAGTTTGCTAATTACACTGAGTGTGTAGATTCAACTATATTAATCATTTTAGTGTTGCACAATGAGATTTTGTCTTCAACCTGGGTTAGTTTCCATTAAAATATGCCGCATTGAGTTACAGGAAACACATTCCCAAATCAAAAACATCATGTTTAATGTCAAAAGACTTATAAGGTCTATAGGAATTACTTCTTGGTCGTCGAAGGGTCTGACTCAGCATCATTTTTTGCACTTGAGGATCCGGCAGTGGTTTTCTTCACTTTCCTGAGTGTCTCAAGCGTTATCTTCATGAAGTTGTCCACCACTGCTTCTTTTTCTTCTCTTCTGATTCTCTCCTTCTCCTCAATTCTTCTTCGTTCCTCTTTTTCTTCTTCTTGTTGCCTTCTCAAGTCTTCTTCCAATTTTCTTCTTGCTTCGAGGCGCCAGATTCTATCTTCGTGTTCTTTCACACGCTCTGCTTCCTCTGCTAATCTCTTCTCTTCCCCCTCTTTGATCGCAGCAAAAAGACCAGTGGGTAAGGTCTCAAAGTTGTCCTGCAGAGTGTTGTGAAGATCCGTCTTTGCCTCTTCTACTTTCGTCTGCACTAGAGCTTGCACAATCGGCACAATCTGTTCTCCAATGCTTCTTCTTACCAGAGTGTGTATGAATTGCTGGAGGTCCCTTTGATAAGTACTGGAGCTCAGGGGCTCAATTGTCAGGAATTGGGGTTCCTCCGATAGCACTATTTGATTTGAGGCGGTAGGTGTGTTTGCAGTGGTGATTAGCACTTGGGAAGAAGTGATAATCGGATCAACATTTGCTGTTGTGTCAGGAACATTCTCCTGAACTCGTTCCTCTTCAAGAGTGGCTAGAGAAGGAGGCCTAGAGCTATCCACTCGAGATAGGATATTGGCCAGTGTAGTGAGTTTGCGCTCCTTAAACTCCAACATCTTTCTCCGATCCTTTACTTTATTTCATGAGGCTTCTTCTTCTGCTAACCTAGCTTGCAGCTTAGCTGCTGCAACCATCTATCTCCTTGTTGCTGGTGATTTGAAGTGCCGAGTGAATGGCGGTGAGTCAGCAACAACGTACTCAGAGGGTGGCAACGAGCGATCTCCTGTAGCTGCTCTGTGCGCCTTGATCTTCTGCAATCTGGAAGTGACCTATTTTTCTATGTACTGCCTCTTGGATGTTTGATCCATCCAATCATCTGCCCATTCCTCTTCACTTCGCCAGTTGTTGAGACCCATCCTCGCCATCATGATTGCACGGTCTTCATAACGTAGTTTGTGGGTGGCATAGTCAAATAATCTTCACCTCTTAAACTCTATCTTCAACTATTCAAGATCAGAAGACCCGTCCATTAACTCCACAAGATATGTGGTGTCAAACTCAGCGGCAACTTGAGCTTCAATAAAGACATAAATGTCTTTCGCCCACGAGATGAGATCATCGTTCTTCTTATCCTTCATGGTGACAGGAGGACACCACTTAGCAATTCTCTTGGCTTTAAATTTCCTACTAGGTGGTCCTTCCATGAGCACTCTTAACGTTTCTTCTCTAAAAACCAATTCTCCATATGCAAACATCGAGGTCCCTTTAGTAGCACCTGCATTTCCTGTATTCTCCTTATCATTAGTACTAGGGATGTCACTGAATGATATACCTAAAAATTCGGGAGAAGTGGGAATCGGAATGCACCTATGCCACAACCTTTCAATGGTCTTTTCCATCACGAAGGGAGTTGCTACTCCTGATCTCCATTTCGGAACAGTAGATGGATTGGCTCCCACAACACGAAGATATTGCTCTCTGTGAGCTCTCACGCTTGCAGTGAGGTTGGCTTGTAGTCTTGCTCGGGTCTCAGCATCCATAGAGGTAGTAGCTTATTTTTCCATGGTGGTCTTGTCAGCAACGTCCGTTTTGGCATCTTTCTTCTCTGTTGCTGGATTGCATTGTTGATCAGCGGCCTTCGTGGCTACCTCAAGGTTTGATGTCTCCTCATTTGTTTGCATCTTAAGGTCAGCATTCATTGTCTCTGCTGCCTTGTCATCTCCCTTTCTAGGAGGACTCTGGCTGTCTTCCTGCACTAAGTCTCTTTCAACAATCATCGTAACCAACTGGCTTCCTCCTTGTGCAGCCAGTGGTTCATTTCCAGACACTTTCTCAGCTTTAGAGCTGCTACCACCTTGCACAACAGCCTGTAGAACCATACTTCTTTGGTTATCATCAGCATTATCAGCAGCACCATCACTTCCCTCTTGCGCTGTGTTGGGCTGCTTAGTCAAGATCAAAGTACTCCTTTCTTCTTGCGCAGGAGTCTACAGCACCAATGATTCCTCGGATCTCCTGGGCACCGCATCTTGCAAATCCTGGAATACTCCTTGCCTTTACATTTTGTTAAAATCAACATCGGACAAAGCATCTGGATTTACAATCCTTTCCTCGGTATTACTAACCTTAGATTTGCCCTTGGCGATCCGTGCCTTCAAAAACAGCCTTCTTGGTGATGCGTCCAGGTTCTTCTCATGCCTTGACCTTGGCATTCTGCACTTCATATGCCGCTTTGACTAGCTCAAAGTTGGCATCCCTTTGATCTAAGAGCATTTGCATATGGGCCTTGTCAAATTCCTTTTGTTCCCTTGCTTTCTTCATGGCTTTCTCCTGTCGCTTCTTCTTCCATGCCTCTTTCTCCTCGGTAGAGTGATCGCGTATATTTTTAACCCGCAACTTAGCAAAGCTAATAATATAGCGGCAAATAAAATTATCGATCCCACGAGGAAAGAAATAACGAAAAATCTTAAGTACTAATCCATAAGTTCTCAAAATATTGGCTAGGGGGATTTTAGAATTAAAGGTTTTGGATATCAAATTGATTTTGGAAAACTGAATTTAAAACCAGAAAATTAAATAGCTTTTGAGAAAATATATGCGAAGTACAGATTCCAGTCCTCCTTTGAATCAGTCCTTGCTTGCTTTGGCCCTTCATAGGATTTTCCCCCTCTTAGAGTGATGGCATTCACTTGGTTCATCTGACTCTGAACTTTGGGGTTGGCTTGAGTATTGCTAGGCGATTGCCCAGGTTTGTGCTGGGCTTCGAGAGCTTTGGCGATCTGAATGACCTGAGTCTCTATGATTTGCACGTGTTCCTCGACTCGGTCCACCTTGGTCTTCACTCCAGCTATCTCTTGCTCTAGTTTCCCACTTTGTCAGTGGATCCTTGCATGAACTGGGCCAAAATCTCCTCGAGATTTGGCTTCTTTTTCTCCACCACAACTCCATCTTGTACTTCAAATCTGGGTGGTGGCTGCTCTGCAGCCTAAGGGTTCGCATATGAGAACCCTGGGTGGTTCCAGGCATAAGTGTAATTGTAGGGCTGGTTGTTTTGCTGATATCCTCCGCGGTAGTTGTTTTTATAACCACTCTGTTGGATAAAATTGACATCTACACACTCCCCATCAACTAGAGCTTGGATTGGCTCCACCGCTGCAACAGTCTTCTCCGCTTTCAATGTAGCGAAGTCTTCACGCAACTTCTTTAATTCGGCTGCTAGATCAGGTTCTTCAGTGACCTTGTCCACAGCTTTCACAGGTCGATTGCGAACTGAGGACCACCGGTGATTGTTGTTGGCCATCTTTTGAAAGAATTTCATAGCCCTCTTACCACTCTTTGACATGATGGTGTCTCCTAGCGTAGCATCCACCAATTCGACGGTCCTCTCATTCAGCCCCTCATAGAAAGTCTCGGTCTGCTCGCCCAATGACAGTCCATGTCCCGGACAAGATCTCAACTTCTCCTTATAGCGCTCTCATGTCTCGTAGAAGCTCTCGTTTGGGTATTAAGCAAACCGTGTGATCTCCTTACGCCTCTGTCTGATGATGCTAGGGGGAAAGAAGTTCTCTAGGAACTCATTCCTTAGTTCTGCCCATGTGCCGATGCTTGTCTTGTCCAGTGCAGAGAACCATGACTGCGCTTTATCACACAAAGAGAATGCGAACAGACGCATTCGGATCGCGCTCTGGCTGACTCGGCTGATCTTGACAGTGTTGTAGAGTAATATGAACTTGTCGAGGTGAGCATATGGATCCTCGGTAGCTCGTCCACCGAATTGGTTTTGTTGCACCATCTGTACCAATCTGGGCTTCAACTCGAAGTTATTGGCATTGATGCCAATCCTGAAATCTATCTCAACGAATCGAGGACGGTACTTTTTCTGGATAGCATCCTCGTCCTCGTCATCATCCGACTCCCCTAGCCGATCCTGATCTTCTTCATCTTCATCCTCAGGATCATTTTCAAATAGAGGATTGCGGCGAATGTGCCGGTTATTCTGATTTTTCCTCTCGAGGTTCAGTTGTTGCAGTTGCTCCCTCATGACTCGCATTTCTTAAACTAGCGTTGTCTGCTCCTCCAAAGTCAGCCCTTGCGGAGGTGGCTGTACAATTGGCTGTTGTACATTGTCCGGCGGTGATACTTCGTCTGCCATTGCTTGACTACTCGAGCCTTCTTGGGCGCGCTTGTTATTTTGGATTTTTCTGCACGTGGCTTCAATGTCCGGGTAATAATAAAGCGGGTCCTTTCCTCTAGCTCTCGTACTCATGCACTACCTGTACAGCAAAGAAGGTAGCGAAGTAAAACTGAAAAAAAGACTGAAACAAACGAAAAACAATACAAGAATCGAAAACAAAAATTTAAAGGGGGCGTCGATCAACGCAGAAAGTGGCGTCGATCGACGTGGACCCGGAAAACGAAAAAAAAGAGAAAACTAAAAATACGAAATTTTACAACCTAAATCAGTATTTTGATTACATAATTAATAGTAGGATAAATTCTATTCTTTCCCCGGCAACGGCGCCAAAATTTGATCGCGTATATTTTTAACCCGCGACTTAGCAAAGCTAATAATATAGCGGAAAAATAAAATTATCGATCCCACGAGGAAAGAAATAATGAAAAATCCTAAGTACTAATCCATAAGTTCTCGAAATACAGGCTAGGGGGATTTTAGAATTAAAGGTTTTGGATTTCAAATTGATTTTGGAAAACAGAATTTAAAACAAGAAAATTAAATAGCTTTTGAGAAATTATATGCGAAGTACAGATTCCAGGGATATCTACCTATCAAGTATGACATGTATGAATGAATTGATTAATTCCTCTTCGTAGTGAAACATCAGAAAAGTATTATGAACTTCTTTGTTGGACAATTCATAAAGTAGATTAATTAATTACCTATCTCGTCTCGGTCTCAAGATGAATTAATTAACTCTAGAATTCTACGGATATATATATAGAGGTGGAGGCATATCCTATCAAATCTGGGGCTAAAAATATGAAATATCTCGATTTTCAACAAATTCTCGCGCCCACACTCCCGTCGATCGACGCCCAGTTGGCCGTCGATCGACGGAGCTTTTTCTCCGGCGTCCCTTCTGCGCGGTCTCACGGTTTTGGCCATAACTTCCTCTCCCAAACTTGGATTGACCCGATTCCAGTTGCGTTGGAAAGCTAACTCGAAGCTCTATCCAACGCCATGCGCCAATAGCCCGAATTGCTCATGTGGAAGAAATCTTCACTGCTACTCTTACACGTCACTGTTTTCGGAACGATTTTCTCGTGAATTTAGGCCTAAAACCTGCATGAACATCAAAACACGCCTAATACCACCTAAATATAGACTCATGCATAAAATATAAGGATAAACTTAATAAAACAACATAAAACATTAGAAAATAATATAGATAAGTGAGTAAAATAATGAACTTATCAAATCCCCCAAACTTGAACGTTTGATTGTCCTCAATCAATAGGCAAGAAAGAAATCAAAAGATAATGTAGTTAAAGTGCAATGCCTCACAAGATTCATCACAGTCAAGAATAAAAAATCCACTACACAAGCAATTCGATAGAGGCAGAAAATTCATCAACTATGGAAGAACTCACAGGAAGTGTATCACTCAACTCTCAAGTGTTTAAGGTATAGATGAAAGCACTCAACAACATGTATGAAGAAATTTCTACCATAGGCTTGTAGATTTTCTAATATCTCCACTGCTAGAATGTGCACACAAGTCTAGAATTAAAAAGGACTTTTGACAGGTTGTAACATAGGCTTTTTCTGATAAGGTAGGGAAATATGGCCAAGTGACTAAATAAATTGAGTTCATGACTCTCAACACATCCAACCACTATCTATAATCATCCACCTCATCTCCTCATATACATCAACAAACTCAATTTTTTTTTTCTAGCTCATTTTGAATCTCTTATGCTCTTTTCGATAATTTTGTATTCTTTTCTTTTCAGAGAGCTTATGAGAATTCTAATTATTTCTTTTGAGCTTCTTTTTGCACACATCTTTTCACCACTAATTTATTATTTCTTATCTCCAACTCACTTTCAATCAACCCCATACGTACCACAACTCAAGACACGAGTGAGACAATACTTTTCTTAATCTCATAGACAAGGAAAGAAAAATTGTACAGGCTCAAAGTGGCTAAC
The DNA here is from genome assembly GCA_026898455.1 of Plectranthus barbatus. Lineage (NCBI taxonomy): Eukaryota > Viridiplantae > Streptophyta > Magnoliopsida > Lamiales > Lamiaceae > Plectranthus > Plectranthus barbatus. Next base: position 2,297 of record JAPKLW010011717.1, on the reverse strand, counting down.
TAGGGAAGATTTTATTGTGAAGGGACAGTGTTTAGGATATTGGGTTAACAAAGATGGCCTAATATCACCTCCTAAACTTGTGCACACTATGCAGTCTCAACACAGAAAATAGGCAAGTTCTAGAGAAATCAAAACACACATGTGAATCTCACATCAAACGAAATAAATGCTCAAATTTCTCACACAAGGGTTTAAAAATTTTCTTCCACAGTCAATTTCAAATCAGCTCAATCAGCATGCAAGTATAAGTGTCAAATCAGTCCTATCATGCTGTATTCGACATTCATAGGCATCTAACCACAATCTCAATCAATTCAAACTCAACCTTCAATCAATTCTAATCTCACAATCTCATTCAGGTTATCTCAAAACTCAAAATTTTTCCCCACAAAATAGCATAAAATAGAAAAGAAAATAATTTAAAGACGGAAAGCAGAATAAATAAAAGATAGAACGTTCCATCTCTTTTCCACATCCCCCCAAACTCATTTCCAACTCAAAGAGTGGAATAAGTTTGAAAATCAGACAAAAGAGGGAACGATACCTGGTGGTTGATCTCAGACATCAACTTTTTATCCCCCGGAGTCTTCAAACATCGTTCAACGTGAACTAATTCATTTGGGCTCGGCGTTGATTTTATTTTTTTTTCAAAACAAATGTTAACGCAAGACAAAAGCAAAACTAACAGAAATAAATAAAAAATGAGAAAGAAAAATAGTAAATTGTTGGGTTACCTCCCAACAAGTGCTTGATTTAACGCCGCAGCTCGACGGTACCTCAATTCACCTACTAAGGAGGTCGGGTCCAGACTAGCCTTTCCGCAACATCCTCTCCATCTTTGTTCTTGATGACTTCCATCCCCCATTTCTTGGAGTCTTCTTCCAGAAGGATCTTGTGCATGCATAATTAAGGACTGACTCCTTTGATATCCCCCATTGTCCACTCAATGACGAACTTGTACTTCCTCAAATGCGCCGGTAGTGGTTTGAGTTTCAAAACAGGCGGATCGGAGTTAGAAGGTTGCTATTCCATACCTGCGTCGATCAACGTAGGATGTGCGTCAAACGTCGTGGGCAAAATTGCAGCGATCCCTTTTCCACGTCTCGCTGTTTCGATCGATGAAACCGTCATGTCAATCTTTCCTCCTGCATCAATCGACGAGCTCTTGGCGTTGATCGATGGGACTTCTGAGGCTACGTCGATCAACGAGCTTCTGGCGTCGATCAACGTGGACGATCCCCCACGTTTTTCTGGCTTGTTCTGATGGTGACGGCTTGGTAGTTGCTCCATTTTACTCTCCTTTTCTCGAGTTATCTTCTTGAACACATCTAGCTACATCTCTTGATCCACAGGCTCATCCTTTGCCTCATCCAAATCTGAAGATGAAAACAGAGAGTGTAGAAGAGAGTTTTCTAGAGAATCTGAATCAGTTTTAAGAGAAGATGAGGGAGAGGAAATCACCGGATTGAAACAATTTATCATATGACACTCTTTCTGGTAGCTTCCTTCATTATGATTCTGCATTGTTTTGCCGATAGAAAAGGTGACGGACTCGTTATTAACCCGGAACGTCAGTTTGCCATCTCGGATGTCAATCAGCGTTCCACCTGTCTTCAAGAAAGGTCTCCCCAAGATCAGCGGAATATTGTGGTCCTCTTCCATGTCTAAGACCACAAAGTCGGCTGGGATGATGAAGCATTTGACCTTGACCAGCACATTCTCCACGATGCCTCTCGAGTAGGAGACAGAGCGGTCGGCCATCTAAAGTGAGATGGTGGTTGGCTAGATGCTTCCAATGGCCAACCTCTTGAAGATTGATAGCGGCATTAAGTTGATGGATGCACCGGAATCACAAAAGACCTTCCCAAAGGTCTCTCCTCCTATGACGCAGGGGATCGTGAAGGATCCTGGGTCCTCCCGCTTCAGCGGCATCTTCTTCTGAATCACCGCGCTGCATTCCTCGAACAAGTTTACCATCTCATGCTCCATAAAGGGTCTTTTCTGAGAGACCATGTCCTTTAGAAACTTGTTGTACCCGGGCATCTCACGCAATGCTTCAACCAGCGGAATGTTGATGTGCACCTTCTTCATGTTCTCCAAGAAGCGTGCATACCTCTCGTCCATCTTTGTTTTAGCAAAACGCTGCGGGAACGGCAGGGGAGGCTTATACATAGGTGGCTCGACAGGATCGACGTAGCCTTTGGATTGGCGTTGATCGACGGCGATCCTCCGTCGATCGACAAGGCTGCATCAGCGACAGCTTCTTTGGCCTGCTCGACATCTTCGTCCTCCTTTGA
>JAPKLW010011716.1:0-10658 GCA_026898455.1 Plectranthus barbatus | reverse complement strand
TACTTATTGAGCTAAAGAATATTAAATAATTAAAAATACATATATTTAAAATATTATATTTTCGTAGAAGGCACGATGGAATAATAATTACTCTATAAATCATTTAGTGTTAAGGAATTGACCAAATTTACGGCAGCTTAAGAAGTTAGGATTTTCTTGACCATTTAATTTTCAAAGAAAGAAAAGAAATTAACACTCGTTTATTGGTATGAGATTAATACTTTAATCACAGTCTAATGGTTGTTGAACTAATCTACATGTTTAAATATTTAATTATTGTCACTACGTCTTTTCTTTTTTCTTTTTTAGCAAGACCATAACACCATTGGTTGAAACAGTCATTAAATCATTTTTTTTAGAATCATTAAATCAATTGTTGCTGCCGGCTTACCTTGCTAGTATAACAGAATCTTCAAACATTGCAAAAGTAAAATAAACACAAACAATGTTTTCCGATGATATAGATACAAATTGGGTGAATCTTGTCCGAAACACACTTATACTAAAAAGAAAAAAACTATACTATTCTTCTATATTCAATTAATAATTTAAATAAAACTTATATATGCATTTATTTAAAATAAAATACATTAATTTAGAACTTACACACAAATATATCCCAAGATATTTAAATCTAGCTATAACCTTTTGGTCATAGATAAGACGCTTTCATTACTGGACCGAACTTAATTATCAAAAACCTAAATTATTGTCCTTTGTTCGGGGTATAGTGATAAAAACACTCTATTTATAATCAAGAAAGGGTTCGAGCTTCCATAGAGAGATATTGTGTGTGTTTAAATTAATGTAAATATAATTTTGTGACATACATCTGTCAAAGCACAGCTCCTCCAAAATTTTTTAATTACCATGACTAAATAGTTTGACTGTTTCTGATTATCTCTTACTAGTTGTGGACTCGATCAAACCGGCAAAATCAAACATTAAAATCTTGTATAAATTCAGGCATGAATTATGGCATGCAGATTTTTGTTATTACCAACCCAAAACAAAAAATGTTGCTCAAAATCTTGATTTTCTTGCACCTTTCACTAGCACTTGCCGATCACCCGTCTACGAATCCGGCCACCGCCACCGCCACGGCCGCCGCAAGAAAGTCCTTCTCCGAAGCCGCCGTCACCGCGAAACCCGGCTGCCAAGCCAAGTGTGGGAACACGACAGTCCCATATCCCTTCGGCATCGGAATCAACTCCGGCTGCTCCATCGACCCTTCGTTCGACGTCATCTGCGACACCTCCTCCGCCGCGGCGCCGCGCCTCCTCATCCCGAGAAAAAACCTCGAAATAACCGAAATCTCCGAAGACCACCTGCGAATCACGAACCGGGTCGCCGTCCGATGCTACTCAGAAACGGGTACAGTAACCCGGTCAACCGCGGTCGGCGTCGACCTGACCTCCACTCCCTACAGCTTCTCCGACGCCAACCGGTTCACGGTGGTGGGCTGCGACGATCTGGCGGTGTTCGTCGCCACGACCGGCCGGAACTTCTCGAGCGGCTGCTTGACCGTCTGCTCCAACAGCAGCGACCCCATCGACGGATCCTGCACCGGCATCGGCTGCTGCGAGACGCCGGTGCCGAAAGGGATGAAGAACTTCGGCTCTGCGCTTGCTAGCCTTTACAATCATTCCGTAGTCCATAGCTTCAACCCCTGCGGCTATGCTTTTCTTGCAGATGCGGAGAGGTTTGAGTTTAGTATTTCGGATTTTAACGACGTTAATTTCGAGAACCGGACGATGAAGGAGGTGCCGATCGTGGTTGATTGGGGCATTGGCAATGGAAGCTGCGATGCAGCTAAGAGAAATGGCGATTATGGGTGTGGAGAGAATAGTGAGTGTGTTGATTTGGATTGGGGGCTTGGAGGGTATAGATGTAATTGCACGGAGGGGTTTGAAGGCAACCCTTACATAAGCCCTGGCTGCACAGGTTAGTTTCTCTCTCATTGTATTAAGATTTTGTGTAGTAAGATTGAGAGTGAGTTAGTTTACAATGATTATTATAGATTTTGATTCAGTGTTGTTTTTGTTTTTTGACAGATATCGATGAGTGTAAGAGTAATCCATGCGCTGAAAATGGAATTTGCACAAATTTTGGTGGAGGATTTAGCTGCTCTTGCAAAGGTGGATTCGCCGGCGATGGGCGGAGCGACGGCGCCGGTTGCGTTGCTCGTAACACTCAGTTTCCGGTGATAAAGTTCTCCATAGGTAAAGTTCATGATCAAACGAGAGGATATGGAGAGGTGTTGGTATTATCGTTGTAAAATTTGTTAGATGTTAATTATATGAATTAGATGCTAGGGTAGGATCTAGTGTCTCGATAGTTTAGTGAGCTTAAAGTGATATTTAATCGGTAAATTAATTTCTATTTTTTTTAAAATTTTAAATATATAAACTTAATAAATAAAATTAAAATTACTACTAATCAGTGCCTAGCCCCCTAGTTAATGGCATGAGATTCTCTATTCCATCTTTTGTGTTTCATTATGAAAATTATTGTTTTTTATTTAATTTTTTAATAATTTTAATTTATTATAATTTGGATTAATTTTATAAGTTCAACCATCGGGTTCATCCCACCCAATTAGGGTATATAATATTTTTAGTAATTATTTTTCAGTTTTTAACTATAATTTGATTATTAAAATTGATTAATTTATAACTATAATTTATGTTCTTATAAAATTTTAATTTTTGTTCTTAAAAATCAATTAGACTATATTGTATTATACTTGATTTTGGTTTTCGTAAAAATATTAATTAAAATTAAAAATTAAGACAATGAAACACCGTTGTGGAATAGAGGATTTAATCCGCTAACTAATTGACCGCCTAAACCTGTCTAGATGCCAAGAGTAATTAAAATACGTCTGAAAGAGTTGATTATATATTTCTTGCCATAGCTTGGATCGCCTAACCCAATTTTTACAACAATGATATTGATTTGAAAATTGAGTTAGACACCTCTACCCAATTTAAATATCATGTATTCGGCTCCATTATTTTGGATATTGGGTAGGTAACGACTTTTTCAAACTTTATTGTTAAAATCTCATGTAGATTAATTATTCGTTTGATATTACAATATATTTGTTGTTTTGTTGTGATGAATTAAACTAACTTTGTGGAAAATTCTTGTTGATGCTCGGTTTTTCTTAGTTTTTTTTTTTTTAAAGAATACTTGAAATAAATGAATGGAAATGCTAATAAAATAGAATTTAAAGAGTAGAACAAACATAAAAGATATTAGTTCACATGTGTTTATTTTTATTTATGGTAAATATTGATTTAGATGTAATCCCTTTTAATTAGGTGTGTATTAGATGTAAGATCCTATGTAATACAGTTTTCCTTATGGGAGAAAGAGGAAGAACGTGAATGTTCAGAAATTGTGATTCCTTCAAAAGATGTTGTAGTTTCGGTAGTAGTTATTATTGCTTTGCTTCTTTAAAAAATTTAATGTGTTTTATTACAATAAGCGAGACCCTATTTATAGAGATCAAATACAATAAATACAATTATTAGTGAAAAATGGCAACTCTTCAGTTGATGTAGTCATTCAAACGATCGCATCACATTGATCAGGGTTTCGAATGAATGCACCGAACCACTCCTTCATACTTGATTTTATGACTTGACCGAACCAAGTCATTCGTCCAGGGTAGTCACTCGGCCGACCCATATATGGTTCGAAGAGCTTGCCTTACCTCTTCCTTTCATTGAAGTTTTGGACTTCCTTTCGGGTCTTTTTCTTTGATGGGCCTGTTTATTTTTGGGTCATAATAATACTAATTTACATTAGATTATTAGACGATTATAAGATTAAATTAACTAACTAATTTCTATCTAGATCGGGGATGTCCAAATTCTGCAATATTGGTTTTTTTTTTCTTTCTTTTTTTTTGGTCATTTATTTGTTGCATTTGGTGTGATGTTGCAGGTTTTAGCGTTGGCTTGCTTTCGATATTCATCGGCATAACATGGCTATATTTTGGCATAAAAAAGAGAAAACTCACGAAAATGAGAGAGAAATTCTTTCAACAAAATGGAGGCCTCCTTCTAGTGCAGCAAACTTCTTTCAAGGACGGCGGAATGGAATCCTCCACCAAGATCTTCTCCGCCGAGGAGCTCGAGAAGGCCACCGACAATTACTCCGACGACCGCATCCTCGGCCGCGGCGGCTACGGCACCGTATACAAAGGAATCCTCCCCGACCAACGCGTCGTCGCCGTCAAGAAATCCCGAATAATGGACCAGTCCCAGATCGAGCTCTTCATCAACGAGGTGATCATTCTTACACAGGTGAATCATAGAAACGTTGTCAAGATCTTAGGTTGTTGTCTCGAGACTGAAGTTCCTCTCCTCGTGTACGAGTTCATCTCGAACGGAACGCTCTTTCACCACATCCACAACAGCTCCGAGATGGGCTGGTTTTCATGGAAAGACCGGCTGAGGATCGCGGCGGAGTCCGCCGGCGCACTTGCATATCTCCACTCCGCAGCTTCGATGCCGATCATTCATAGAGATGTCAAGTCGAGTAATATCTTGCTTGACGATTCTTACACTGCGAAAATATCGGATTTTGGTGCTTCTAGGTTAGTCCCATTGGATCAAACACAAGTCACAACGCTTGTGCAAGGGACGTTGGGGTATTTGGATCCGGAATATTTTCAGACGAGTCAGTTGACAGAAAAGAGCGATGTTTATAGTTTCGGAGTAGTTCTTGCCGAGCTGATGACAGGGAGGAAGCCTCTATTGCCGACTGCGTCGGAGGTAGAAAGAAACCTAGCTACGTATTTTATAGTTTCTGTGAAGGAAAACAGATTGTTTCAAGTTCTTGAGCCGAGGATTCTGAGGGAGGGGAGTTTCGAGCAGCTGCAGTGTGTGGGGGAGCTGGTGAAGAGATGTCTGAACATGAGGGGTGAGGATAGGCCGACGATGAAGGAGGTGGCGATGGAGCTGGAAGGGCTGAGAAGATTCTCGAAGCATCCGTGGACGAGAGAGGAGAGTAGGGAAGAGAGTGAGGCGCTTTTAGGGGAGGTGTCTGAGAATTTGGCATCAGATTTGTATGCAGTCAGTGTTGGAGGGGAGCAGTTTAGTACAGGAGGTTATCCTGTGCAAGATAGTTTGAGTAGTCCGATGATTTATCCGGATCCTCGGTAATTGTTTGTTTGTTGATTATTTGCTTGATATGAATGTAGTTGAAGATGGTGATTCTTTCTGTACATGGGGTTTTGATTTTAGTAATTTGAGTTTTATTCATTAGTTTATGGGGACTATTTAGCATGAATTTATGGGAAGGACTTGGGTTAGGCAGGCCTAAATGATTTAGGCGAGTTTTAACCATTAACCCAAGCTTTAGGCGGGTTTTATCCATTTACCCAAGCCCAAACCCATATAATATACCCTATTTGGGATGGGTGAACCCATTTGGGTAGGATAAAACCCGCATAAACCGTTTAGGCCTGCCTAACGCAAGTTTTTGCCTGAATTTATAAGGAATTCGTGTTTTGGTTTAAAATAATTCGGTTCGATATTGAAGACTGTAAATCCAACTTGTTCATGAAGCCCATTAGTTGAGGCCCATGAGGCCCACCAACTTATTATAATACCCCTTAGGCCACAATTATAATTATATTCATTACTTTCATCCCTCATTTCGATCCGTATCCCTCGATTAAAAGTGAGCATGAGTGAGCATGAGTCAAGCCGGCACGCGAGCTACTCGAAATCGACTAAAAATAATTCAAAATTAACTCGATACAAATTGAGTAGTTGTCGAGCTAGAACTTCATGATACTAGATTCGTTAGGCTTACGAGCCTTATCGAGCTCGAACTTAAATGGATCACGAGTCAAGCTACGTTCCTAAATTTGTAATTTAATAATTAATATTTTAAATTTTTATTAAAATTTAAAATGAATTCAAAATATCGAGTTCGATCGAGTCGAGTCGAACTTAACGAGTTTGACATCGAGTCGAGCTTAAACTTGAAAATTTGAACTTGATCGAGCTCGAATTTAGAATTTTTGAGTCAAGCTCGAGCTCAAATCTGGCAATACTCGACTTGACTAGACTCAGCTCGTGATCACCACTAACCTCGATTTACTCCACCCCTTCTCCTTCGATGTATCCCCCCAATCAATAAAAAAGCAAGAGCAAACTTATAAAGTGGATGTAGAATACAAATTCGAATAATTATAAATCTTGTATCACTTACTTTTCTGCATTTGATTATTCATTCTCAAATTCCTTTAGGTCCCGCGTCACAAATACAAAAATCGACCCACATCAATTACTAGGATTGATTTTAATAAAAAAAAATGTTAGCTAGTGTATAATAATATGATATATAAGTGATAACGACATGTTAGTGACACCAAGAAAATGAAGATTTTTCACATTCAATTCACATTCACACTCATGCAAATGCATTTTCATATCTACCCTTCAATTTATGTGGAAACTTAAAACAACCTTGTATTAGTGTAACAACCGTACAAATCACGTGTTGGGCAATAGACTTTTTTTTTAATGGAATTAAAATCCTAAAATTTAGAAAAAACTCATAATAATTAATTTTTTCCATAATTGATACAAACAATACTCAAACTATTAACAGGGTAAATGAACACTCATGGATTAATTAAGTCAATGATTTCTAATGTAAAGAAAATTAACTTAATATAATGTCGACTGTTTTTGTAAACAAGAGTTTATGTTATATAATCTTATTTACAAAGAATTTTCGTAATATCTTTTGTTCTCTACACTGTTTTATTGAGCCCCTCATAGAAAAGTCTCTAGGATCAATCACTGTACTTGAATATTCAAAATTCAATTGTACACGCACTACCAAAAATTTGCATTTTTGCGACGGGAAAATCCATCGTAAATTGCTATTTTGCGACCGATTTTGTCCGTCGCAAAAATTTTGGTCGCAAAAAAATTTGCGACGAAAAAATTTCATCGCAAATTAATTTCCTTTAAAAAATTAATTTTGGTGCTGCGTGCATAACCGCTGAATCAAACACACATCTCATTTAATGTATGTACTAAAAAATATATGTATTTTAAAACAAAGAATTTTGGCAAAATTTAAAATTTTATTTTGTTGCAATTCCGTCGTTAGTCCGTTACTAATTCGCGACCCTTTTTTTGTTACGAATCCGTTGCAAATTTTCAATTTTTTGTAGTGCTATTTTATATATAAACAGGGGCGGATACAGACATTAAATATCGTACAAGGTCGATTATATTTTTGGAATAAAACATATATATATATATATATTAAAAATAAATCTGTATGTAATTTTTTTTTTAATATTCGCAAGGCTCTAGCCCGCATGTGCCCAATGCTGCCTTCGCCCTTGTACATAAGAATATAGTTTGAGTGGAAAGGAATCAAATAATTCCAATATACACATATTAATGGTTGTCTAATAATGAAATTAGTTTATATATAATAAAAATTACGAATTTGATTTTAAGTCCAAGGTTTTTTTTTAATAGTAATGCATTTAATTTATTTAAACTCACACATTTATATTTCCTAGAAAAGTTCGAATATATGACCTCTTAATCATAAATGGAGCCTGAGACGAGCTTGGGCTCGAGCTACGGTCACGAGCCTTATCGAGCTTAATATAATTTAAATTTTTATTTCAAAATTTATAACTTAATAATAAATATTTTAAATTTTTATTAAAATTTAAAGTAAATTCAAAATATCGAGCTCGATCGAGCCCAGTTGAGCTTAGCGAGTTTGACATCGAGTCGAGCTCGAGCTTATAATTTTTTTAGACGAGCTTGAGCTCGAGCTTGACAATACTCGACTCGGTTCGTGATCACCCATGACCTCAATTTACTCCAATCCTTCTCCTTCGATGTATCCCCCAATCAATAAAAAAGCAAGAGCAAATTATAAAGTGGACAAATTCGAATAGTTATAGATCTTGTATCGCTTACTTTTCTGTATTTGATTATTCGTTCTCAAATTCTTTAGATCCCGTGTGACACACACAAAAATCGACCCACAACAATTACTAGGAATGATTTTAATAAAACGAATTTGTTAGCTAGTGTATAATAATATGATACGTGATAACGACATGTTAGTGACACCAAGAATATATTAACCCATAAAAAATATTATATTTGCATTATTTATAAAAATGATAAACATAATATTTATTGAGATGTAATGTTTTAAAGAAAAATGATAAATATAGTTTTGTTATATTTTTATTATTATTTATAGTATATTAATGTTATAATCAAATTTTTTTTAAGAAATAAAAGTAATTTTATGTTTTGGCGGGAACAATTATTAGATCATTATTCTCTTTTAATATAGTACCCGTATTTCACCTGTGCGTTGCACAAAATTATTAAATTTTATAAACACATAATAAAAATACCTAAAGTACATTTATTCTGTCAAATACAAGTGGCATAAATATTTTCTAAAAAAAATTAAATTAATTTATAATCTTGGAATGGTTTAAATAATTTTTTTAAATTCAGGCTACTTGTTTTCTACCCGATTCCTACGCATGCAGTATATATAAAATTTTAATTAAAAAACAATTTAGAAAATATTAATTTTAGCATCACAACCCAATTCTTACCGGATTCCTAACAAATTTATACCTGGTAAAAAATAAAATAAATTATTAATAACAACATCTTGACTCGATTCGTACACGATTTCTACCTAGTGAAAAAAATAAACTACTAATAATAGCATTTTGATTCAATTCATACTTGATTCGTACCTGGTCAAAAATAAAATAAATTATTAATAATAACATATTGACTAAATTTCTACCATATTCCTACCAATTTCTACCTGATAAAAAACAAAATAACTTATTAATAATAACTTGACCTGATTCATACCTGATAAAAAATAAAATAAATTATTAATAATAGCATATTGACTCAATTCCTACCCGATTTTTACCTTATTAAAATAAAATAAATTATTAATAACAACATCTTGACTTGAAGCCTACCTGGTTCTTACCCAATTCCTCCCTGGTAAAACATAAATATATTATTAATAATAGCATTTTAACACAATTCCTACCCGATCTTGACCAGTTTCACAAACAATTCAATTTTGACCCATTTTAAAATATAATTTTAGATTTAAATTATATTTTTCTAGTAAAATACATTTAATATATATTTTTGGTAATGACCTCCTAATATTCACAACAATAATTGCATTGATTTCATAATTAAACAAATCATCGTGTAAACTATATTTATATATATATAATTGTTATGTGTTTGATGGTTATGATAAAGGATATACGTTTTTAACCTGATATACCCACAATTTATTTATTTATTTTTTACATAAATCATAATTTAAATAAAATAAAATAAAAATTGGTGTACCCATGTTTTATATTTATTTTAGATATAAATAATACTAATTTTAAGTAACATAAAAAATCAAACCTATATACTCACATTTTATATATTTTAGCATAAAATAAAAAATCTTAAATAAAATAAAACAGAAAAAATTAAACTGATGTAACCACATTTTAAAAGTTAACTTATAGTCTGATTACCGAATTTATATAAATTATCAAATTATAAAATTTTAATATATTGGTGAAAAATAAAATATTTTATTGATAATTAATAAAGATAATTATATTTTATTATGGAATATATAAAATAAAAATAAGACGACATGCTATATTTATAGGAAAAAATTAATTGATATTGACTAATAATTATTTAATGAATAATAATAAATCTAAATAAAAATAAAATCTTCTTGATGGAATAGATAATTTTAGTGTAAAAATGAAAATTCTAACATATAATAAAATATAATTATATATGTTGAGTTTAGGATTTGAACCTAGGCTTTTCTTTCGAAAGAGAAATTTATTGCAGACATTGAGACCAATTCATCCTCTGGTGATTTTTTGAAAATAAAATGTTCAGAAATGAAGATATTTTTAAAGAATTGGCGGGAACAGTTTTTATAGACTTCTTTATTTTAGTATAATAAAGAATTTTGTAATATCTTTTATTTTCTACACTATTTTATTGAGCCCATCATAGAAAAATCTCTAGGATCAATCACTATACTAGAATATTCAAAACTCAATTGTACGCGTTATTTTATACATAAGCAGGGGTGAATACAGACAATAAGTATCATGCATAGGGGCTCAATTATATTTTTGGGATCTTATATATATTTCAAAAATAAAAATATATGTATTTTTTAAAATGTTCGTGGGGGATCTAGCCCCATATTCCCAATGCTGCTGCCTTCACCCTGTAAATAAGAATATAGTTTGAGTGGAAAGGAATCAAATAATTCCAATATACACATATTAATGGTTGTCTAATAATGAAAATTACTAATTTGAATTTAAGTCCACTGCTTTCATTAATAGTATATAATGCATTTATTTAAACTCACATATTCATATTTCCCCAGAAAAGTTCGAACCTATGACCTTTTAGTCACAAGCACGATATTTTTATCAATACACCCGATCGGAGGACATCGGAGGCTTTCGTGCAGGTAGCAGAGTGATTCATGTTTTTCCTGACAATTTCATCATCTGTAAATTTCTGTGAAACATCATTTTTGTAGAAGCGTGC
>JAPKLW010011715.1:0-10659 GCA_026898455.1 Plectranthus barbatus | reverse complement strand
TTTATTTTCCTGTTTAATTTTCCTTAGCAAGTATTACGATTTTCAAAGCAATCAAACCCTTTTATTAGATTTTCCTAATCAGTATTTTCAAAAACGCCTGGCTTAGTGCTTAAAGATTATTCGTTATTTCTTTCCCTGAGGGATCGATAATTTTATTTGCCGCTATATTATTAGCTTTGCTAAGTCACTGTCTACATAAATTTTAGCGTGATCAAATTTTGGCACTGTTGCCGGGGAAAGAATAGAATTAATATTACTATTAAGTCTGTGATTGAAATATTGCTTTAGGCTGTAATTTTTGTATTTTCTGAATTTTTCTCGCATTTTCGTATTTCCCGTCGATCGACGCTAGCTTTCATCGATCGACGAAGCCATTTTATTTCCGTCGATCGACGCTTCTTCTCGTCGATCGACGCCTTTGTCGTTTCAGAGGCTCAATTTTCTTAATTCGGTTCATTTATTTTCAGTCTTACTTCACTACCTCCTTTGTTGTACAGGTAGTGCATGAGTACAAGAGCTAGAGGAAAGGACCCGCTGTATTACTACCCGGACATTGAAGCCACTTGCAGAAAGATCCGAAGGAATAAGCGTGCCCAGGGAAGCTCAAGTAACCACACGATGGAAGATAACGTACCACCGCCTCCACCAGTGCTAACTGCAGAGGAGCAGGCTGTACTTCTCCAAGAAGTCCAAGCTATGAGGGCGCAAATCCAACAGTACAATCTGGAAAGAGAACTCGAACGGAACAATCCGAATGGAAGGGATCTTCGCCATAACCCATTGTTCGAGGACAAACCCGACGATGAAGAGGAAGACAATCAAGACCCTCCAGAGAAATCCGACGATGAGGAAGAAGAGGAAGCCATGCAGAACCGGTATAAACCTCAGTTCAAGGAGACTGACTTCAAGATTGGCATCAATACCAACAATTTTGAACTGAAGACCGGATTGGTGCAGATGGTGCAACAAAATCAATTCGGAGGAAGACCTACTGAGGACCCCTATGCGCACTTGGACAAGTTCATTATGCTCTGCAACACTGTCAAAATTGGAGGAGTCAGCAAGAGTGCCATCCGAATGCGTCTGTTCGCATTCTCTCTGAGGGATAAGGCACAATCATGGTTCACCGCACTGGACAAAGGAAGCATAGGCACGTGGACCGAACTGAGGAATGAGTTTCTAGGGAACTTCTTCCCTCCGAATGTTATCAGGCAAAAACAGAAAGAAATCATCAGGTTCGCTCAAAGGCCTGACGAGAGCTTCAGTGAGGCATGGGAGAGATTCAAAGAACTGTTGAGAGCCTGCCCCGGACATGGTTTTCCCCCAGGAGAACAAGCTGAAGCATTCTATGAAGGGCTCAATGATAAGACAGCCAAACTGGTGGACACCACTCTAGGAGACACAGTCATGACGAAAAGTGGAAAGAAGGCCATGGAATTCTTCCAAAAGATGGCCAACAACACTCAACGGTGGTCCTCAAGCCGAACTCGACCTGTGAAAGCTGTCGAGAAAGTAGTTGAAAAAGCAGTGAAAAAAGTTGCCGAGCAACCCGATTTGGCAGCCGAGCTGAAAAAGCTCAGGGAAGAGTTTGCTAATCTGAAGCAAGAGAAAACTGTTACTGCAGTTGAAGCAGTGCAGGGTCCAACCGAGGAAGACAATGCCGAGGTGAATTTCATTCAAAGAGTCGGTTATCAGAACAACTACCAAGGAGGATATCAGCAACACAATCATCAGAATAACCAGCCCTACACCTTCAATCACGCAAGGAATCACCCTGGATTGTCTTATGCAAACCCTCAAGCTGCAGAGCAACCACCACCAGGATTTGCCGTACAAGACGGAGTAATAGTGGAAAAGAAGAGCCAAATCTCGAGGAGATTTTGGCTAAGTTCATGGAGGGCTCTACGGAAACTGTAACCAAGTTGAAGCAGGAAATTTCAGGCGTGAACACAAAGGTTGATCAGGTGCAAAAGCATGTGCAGATCATTGAGAATCAAGTCAGCCAGATCGTCGATGCCCTAGGAACCAAACACAAGCCAGGACAACTTCCGAGAAATACTCAGGTCAACCCCAAGAATCAGAATCAGAGGAATCAATTGAACGCTATCACTCTGAGAGGGGGCAAAACCTATGAAGGGCCCAAGCAAGCATGGACAGACACCCGAGATGAAGGGAAAGCCGAGGAAGAAGGAGAATTCGTCACAGGAGAAGCTTTGTCGACCGACGAAACATCTCCATCGATCGACGAAGCACCAAAACATCCGTCGACCAAGGCTGATGCTCGTTGATCGACGGCCGCCCCTGCTCTGCTAATAAAGAAACCGCCTCTGCCCTATCCGCAGCGGTTTGCCAAAACCAAGATGAACGAGAGATATGCATGGTTTCTGGAGACAATGAAGAAGGTGCATATCAACATCCAATTGGTAGAAGCTCTTCAAGAGATGCTCGGTACATCAAGTTTCTAAAAGACATGGTCTCTCAGAAAAGACCGTTCTTGGAGCACGAGACGGTCAACCTGTTCGAAGAGTGCAGCGCCATCATCCAAAAGAAGATGCCGATCAAAAGGGAAGACCCGGGTTCCTTCACAATCTCTTGTGTCATCGGAGGTGAGACCTTCGGAAAGGTTCTCTGTGATTTGGGAGCATCAATCAACTTGATGCCACTTTCAATCTTCAAACGGTTAAATATCGAAGGCATCAAGCCCACGACAATCTCACTACAGATGGCCGATCGATCAGTCACCTATCCGAAGGGCATCGTTGAAGATGTGTTGGTGAAGGTAAAGGACTTCATAATTCCCGCTGATTTGGTGGTGCTCAACATGGAGGAGGATTGAAACATTCCTCTGATCCTCGGAAGACCATTCCTGAAAACCGGAGGGGCATTGATCGACATCCGCGATGGCAAGTTGACATTCCGAGTGAACAATGAGTCCGTCACATTCTCGATCTACAAGGCAATGCAGAAGCACAACGATGGAAGTTATGCAGAAGAATGCCACATGGTCAACTGCTTCAGTCCGGTAATGTCTTCCCCCTTCACTTGTCTCAAAAGTGAGCCGGATTTCCTGGAAAACTGCTTGCAACACTCCTTTTCCTCATCCACAAATCTAGACGAAGCAACTGAGGGGATCCTGAATCTGGTCATGGAACTGGATGTGTTCGAGGAGGTTACTCGTGAGAAAGAACTTAAAAGAGAACCACTGCCTAGCCACTACAGCCAATCCTCGTCGATCGACTACACTGCCTCATCGATCGACGTTGCAACAACATCCTCGTCGATCGACGAAGCTGCTCCATCGATCGATGGCAACCTGGAGAAGCCGATTTCCAACTCAGAGCTGCCACTTCTGGAGCTCAAGACACTCCCGACTCACCTCAGGTACGCATTCCTTGGTTCAGATAGCACTTACCCTTTTATCGTTTCTGCTTATCTTTCACAGGGAGAGCTAGACAAACTGCTGCGAGTTCTCCGGACATACAAGTCTGCCATTGGATGGACTTTGGGAGACATCAAAGGGATCAGCCCTTCGCTGTGCATGCACAAGATCATCCTTGAAGAGGATGCCAAACCAAAGAGACAAGCACAACGACGTCTGAATCTTATCATGCAAGAGGCTGTAAAGAAGGAAGTTCTCAAACTCCTTGACCATGGCATGATCTACCCAATTTCCGACAGCAAGTGGGTAAGCCCTACACAAGTAGTAGCCAAGAAAGGAGGGATGCAAATCGTAAAGAATGATGATGGGGAAGAAGTAGCGCAAAGACCAATCACGGGATGGCGAGTCTGCATTGACTACCGGGCTTTGAACACCGCCACATGCAAGGATCATTTTCCTCTTCTATTCATTGATCAAATGCTAGATAGATTGTCTGGTTACCCTTTTTACTGCTTTCTTGATGGTTACTCAGGGTACAATCAGATAGCTGTGGCACCTGAAGATCAACACAAGACGGCATTCACTTGTCCATACGGAGTATTCGCCTACCGACGGATGCCCTTTGGACTATGCAATGCACCAGCCACCTTCCAGAGATGCATGACGACAATCTTCCACGACCTGATCGAGGACATCATGGAGGTATTTATGGATGACTTTTCGGTTTTTGGTAGCTCATTTGATGTCTGTTTGCAGAATTTGGCTACTGAGACAAACCTATGCCTCAACTGGGAGAAGTGCCACTTCATGGTTCGGGAAGGAATCGTGTTGGGACATCGAGTATCAGCTAAAAGATTGGAAGTGGATCGAGCCTAGGTGATAGCAATTGAGAAGATGCCACCACCAACAAATGTCAAAGCCATCCGAAGTTTCCTTGGTCATGCAGGATTCTATAGGAGGTTCATCAAAGACTTCTCAAAGGTATCCCGGCCCTTGTGCAACCTGTTGGAGAAGGACATTTCCTTCGTTTTTGATGAAGAATGTCTGAAAGCATTTGAGAAGTTGAAAGAAGCACTGGTAACTGCAGCAGTCCTCACCGCACCAGATTGGGAAGAGCCTTTCACCTTGATGTGCGATGCCAGCGATTACGCTGTTGGGGCAGTTCTAGGCCAACTGAAAGGAAGACTCTTCCATGTGATTCAATATGCCAGCAAGAGCATGAATCCGGCCCAATGCAACTACACCACAACGGAAAAAGAGATGCTCGCGGTCGTGTATGCATTCGACAAATTTCGGCCTTATCTGATAGGCTCAAAAACAATTGTCTACACTGACCATGTAGCAATCAGGTACCTATTTGCAAAACAAGATGCCAAGCCCAGGCTGATCCGATGGATACTACTGTTGCAAGAGTTCGACTTGGAGATCAAGGACAGAAAAGGAAGTGAGAACATCATCGCCGACCACTTGTCAAGGCTCGACCCACCTGCCAAAGGAGATGATCAGCACTTGACAATCCGAGAAACATTCCCTGATGAACAAGTCTATGCCTTGAGGGACATGTACGAGATCTATGAATCCAAAACTCCGTGGTTTGCAGACTTCGCCAACTACTTGGTCGGCGGCGTACT
This sequence comes from Plectranthus barbatus, assembly GCA_026898455.1. Classification (NCBI taxonomy): domain Eukaryota; kingdom Viridiplantae; phylum Streptophyta; class Magnoliopsida; order Lamiales; family Lamiaceae; genus Plectranthus; species Plectranthus barbatus. The sequence goes on along the minus strand of JAPKLW010011715.1, from coordinate 5,649 downwards.
TCCTCCGGACGCCTCTCCATATGCAAAGAAGAAGTTTCTTCACGACGTCAGATTCTACTATTGGGAGGATCCATACCTTTGGCGCAGATGTGCTGACGGCGTCATTCGCCGCTGTGTGCCCCAGTCCGAGTGGCACAAAATCTTCGAAGCTTGCCACTCATCTCCTACCTTTGGCCACCATTCAGCCAACCAGACTGCCTTCAAAATTCTTGCAAGCGGTTTCTATTGGCCTTCCATCTACGAAGTCTGTCGTGGATGGATTATGGGCTGTGATCGCTACCAGAGGACCGACAATATCTCGCGAAGGAATGAGATGCCACAGACTCCAGTGATCGAAGTGGAGATATTTGATGTCTGGGGGATCGACTTCATGGGACCCTTCCCACCATTGCAAGGATTCACGTACATTCTCTTGGCAGTGGACTATGTGTCTCGTTGGGTCGAAGCCATTCCGACAGTCACCAACAACTCCAAAGTTGTCATTAAGTTCATGCAGAAGCTCATAACAAGATTCGGAACACTAAGAGCCCTGGTAAGTGATGGGGGATCACATTTTTGTAACAGATGGCTTTCTCCTCTTCTTGCTAGGTACGGAGTAAAGCACCGCGTACTACTCCATATCACCCTCAAGGGAACGGGCTGACGGAACTATCCAACAGAGAAATCAAGCAGATTTTTGAGAAGATGGTAAAGCAAAGGAAGGATTGGGAGGCAGTCCTCGATGATGCACTTTGGGCATACCGCACCGCCTACAAGACACCAATTGGGACATGTCCATATCAGCTGATTTTCGGGAAATCATGCCACCTTCCCGTCGAGATGGAACACAAGGCTTGGAGGGCAGTGAAAGAATTAAATCTGGATTGGAGGACAGCTGCCAAAGAACGCGCTGTGGCACTGAACAAATTAGAAGACTTTCGGGACGAAGCCTATGAGAACAACGTCATCTATAAGAATCGAGCGAAGAGATTCCACGAAAAAAAGATCCGCTCGCATGTCTTCCAGTCAGGTGACAAGGTTCTCCTCTTCAAATCCTGTCTTCGATTCATGCCCAGAAAGCTGCAGTCAAAGTGGGCTGGACCATACACCGTGATCTGCCAATTCATGAACGGTGTAGTTGAATTAGCTGGCCAAGATGGAAAGAATTTCAAAGTGAACGGGCAAAACCTGAAACCATACTTCACCCCACTTCAAATCGAAGCAGTGGAGAAGTATTACTTGAACCGCCCTTAAAAAAATCAGGTATTGTCGAGCTAGCGACATAAAACCGAGCACTGGTTGGGAGGTAACCCAACAGTTTCATGCTTTATTTATTTCTGTTATTTTCAATTCCGTCAAGTCGAGTCAGTTAGGTCTCGTTTTTCTTTTCAAATTGTTTCGGGTCTAGTCATCTGTCAACCACATCGATCGAGGATCCTTTGCATCGATCGACGAGCAAATTTGGCCTCGTCAATCAACGAAGGTGCTCGTCAATCAACAAGAATGTTTTGCCTTCGTCAATCGACGAAGATGCCTCGTCGATTGATGCGAACATTGCTGAGTCGGACAGAGACGGGTTTAAAACCCACTTTTCCTCATTTTTTTGTCACAAACACACGACGCACGCTCCTCTCACTCTCCCAAACACCCACTTCAAATTTTTTCTCTCCAAATTCGTCAAAACCAACCACGGTATGTATTCTAACACTCTCCTCTTCGATTATTACACATTTTTTGAAGGATTTAAGCATGATTTTTGATAAAAATTGAATTTGGAGCCCTTGTTTTCATTATTACAATTTTGTCGATTTCGTTGCTATTCATTGTGATTATTCGATATGGTTAGTTGTTTTTGTCGATATACTTGCTTGTGATTGGTTTGCTGCTTGAATTTCATTGACTTCTACGTACGAAAGTTTGGGGGATAATTGAAGTTTGGGGGTGTTATTCTAGTTTTATTAGTTCTGGGCAAAATTTTGTCAAACAAAAAGGTAATATGCTAGGATAGAGTTTGAATTGCATGAATGTCGAATCAATTTTGCATGGGTACATTTGTTTCTGTGGATGTTCGCACAATTGGATGCACTCACATTGGAAATTTTGTGAAGAATTGTGATGAACTTTGACAAATTTTTCCACTACCTTTGCAGTTTGACCATGGATTTTCGACCCACATTCGCCAAACAAGCTCATGAGAGGCGATACAGAAAACTCTCAGGCGATGAGTTCACTGTCCGGCAGACACTTTACCCATGCCCGGAGACAATGCAAATGCTGGGGATCCGAGCGGATGTTGAAGCTCTCTTGCAGAGGATTGATTGGAATGCTTGGATGACAGCCCGCTGGCCGACATACCCGTCGCTCGTCCTGGAGTTTCTCGCCTCACTCCGCGTCTTCAAGGTTCAGCCGGAATCAGAGCCGACCACAATTAGCTTCCAGCTTTTGAACCAGTACTACAAGCTTCCAAGGGATGAGCTCGAAGAAATTTGCCAGAGAGGACCTGCGGGAGTTTGACTCGGGGAACTTGAAAGCGTCCTCCATCGACAACCCAGTTTTCAGATATCTTCAGAGATGCATGGGGGTGTCGATCACCGACAGACATGAGAGCGGGAAAGCAAGAGTGGGGGAACTTTTTGCCCTCAATTGCATGTTGACAGGGGAGCAGTTTAGCTTCACGGCGTTGGTCATCGACCAATGGCGGCATCAGATCAAGGCCATCAAAGGCAACATTTGGAGCAGGGGATTGATCACCCCGATTGCGGAGCATGTGGGGATCGATTTGACACAAATCGAGTCGCTTGAGGACGACAACCGAGGACTCGGCACTGGGACTCTGGTGAAGATGTTGATGCTTTCACCACAGGCGTCAGGTTGGTCTTTGAGGATGTCCAATGGGGACAGATTTCCACTTCCACACCGGGACCTCACTCACGTCACCGATCATCACTTCCGTGATAATTGGTTGATGAGCACACCCGCCCTCATGAGGCTGATGGTCGGAGCACAAGGAGGCCCAGGTACCTCCAGACTTCGACACCGACCACTGACCCAGCCAGACCAGCGATCGCCGCGGACGCCCCCAGAGATGCCCGAGGAGGAGGAACATGACAATGTGGAGGATGACGGAGGAGCAGAGCGCAACCCTGACCGGACGGGCAGATGGCTGCTAGGCCACTTTTTGGGAGAGTCTTCATCTTCCGGGGTGGATATGGCAACGATCTACCAGTTTATGCAGCAGCAGGCTGATTTGCATGCAGCAGAGCACACACGGCAGGCAGAATTTCGGCAGAATGTGAACACGAGGCTGAATAACCTCAATGTTCAGATGCAGCGACTCCTCCTGAACACGCAGCCTGAGTCTGTTTACCTACGCCGGCAGAGAGAGCGACAGGATCGCCGACGGCGATTGCCCGTGTGGCCATCTCCCGATGTCGAGATGGAGGATCCTCCGGAGGAGGAATGAGGTACCGTTTCCTTTTTCCTTATCTAACTTTCAAACTTTTCCACTCCTTCGAGTGAAACAAGTTTGGGGGGATGAGGATAGGAAAAGGGAAACGTTTGTTTGTTTTCATTTTCCTGCTTTATTTTAATTTTTCGTTGTTTCGTTGTTTTTCTGTTTTTTGTTTTCGATTTTTTGTTTTTTCTGAACCATAACCATCCTTGTTCTTTTGCTTCAGTGTGAACAATTGCTCTCTACAAGGCTTTTTACTTAAAATTAGTATTTTTGAACTCTTGATTTGTGATACTTGTTCTAAGTAAATAGTCTGAGCATTGTTTAGGAGCTTTTGAACATAGGACAATCGAAACTTTTTGATTATGATTGGTGTTATGACTACTTACTTGTCTTTACTTAAACTAGAATTATTGATTGATAATCGAGATATTTGCGGATTAAGAATGATAATCTATGTGATAAAGTAGCCAATGTAAGGAGCTGTTTTGTTTGATATGTTTATCTTTGAAACTCAAATCCTTGCATGATAACTGTTCGAAATTGGATAATTATTGAGGAGCGACGAAAATTTCTACCTTGTGAGGAATTTGTGCCAATTTTTCGTTTGATGAGTGACATAGTTGTTAGATTTATTTCCTAGAATTTGACGAATTTCTCTCTTGAGGTTGTATCAAGTGTGGTAATAGGGTGAAAATGATTATAGGCATGTTCTTTCGTAGCCCATTCCCCATACACTAACCTTAAATCTTCACTTGTAGCCCCTTTGAGCCTTGAATGAATTTTTCTTTGATTAGAAGGGTTGATGAAAAAGATGATTGTGATTTATTGAATGGTGTGAATTGTGGGAATGTGATGTGAGGCCATGCACGAAAAAAAAATCAAGGAGAGAAAAGAAAGAATTTTGTTTTGAGGGGGTTTCCTTGGGAAAGGTTAGAAAAGAAAAAATGAACATTGGTGAAAAAGAGAAAGAAAAAAAATATATGAGGGAAATTTACTTATGTTGTTCATAAATAATTAAGAGCAAGTTCTAGGAACCCCGAGAAAAAAAAAAAAGAGAGTGAGAGAAAAGAGAAAGATCAAGAATGTGCATAAATAGAAAAGAAAAATGATGTGGTTATGATATGCTTGGGTCTTTGGGTTTATTTGCAAGATTTTGAGTCACTTAGCCAAAAATATCCTACCTATTAGGTGAGCCACATTACAACCAAATAAAGACCTTTCTGATTCCCCGAAAAGCCACACTAACAAGCAGTGGAGAGATGAGAAATTTGTCAAACCTATGGTGAAATAAACTAAAACTTTGATTGTGTGAATTTCAAAACCCCTTTTTTTTTTGCTTGATTGAGCAATGAATGCAAACACTGCCCGGTGAGGTTTCTCCTCAAAAGTTTACCAATAAGAATTTGTTTGGATTGCATGATTTATGTGAATAAGTGAAACTTGGATTGCAAAAGAAGCTTGTGAGGCATTGCACACTTGTATCTGCATTTGATTGGAGTTCTTTTCTGTGAATTGATCGAGGACGATCAATGGTTTAAGTTTGGGGGAGTTGATAAGTTAGGATTTTCACCAACTTATCTTATTGTTCTTTGACTGATTGTGTAGTGTTTAGATCGTTTTTGTATCATTTTCGTGTATGAATTGGATTTTGTACTTGGAATGTCATGTTTGATGAATCATGCAGGTTTTTAGTCGAAAAAGCAGAGAAGGATTAGAATTCCAGTTTCAGCACCTCGTCGATCGACGAAAAGGCTCGTCGATCGACGAGGCAAAGGAAACCAAGCGCTCGACGAAGGGACAAGGGAGATCGACGGAAGTCAAGGCCTCGTCGATCACTGCTCATGCTCGTCAATCGACGAGGATGTCCAATGCCCAACGATCGATGCCAAACAGCCACGGTCGACGCGCATGCGGGAATCCTAGTCTGGATCTGATTTGGAGATAAAGGCATATCTAACCCTAGATACTGCTAGATACATCTTCCACCTCTATAAAATATGTGCTTATTCATAATCTTGATTTGCTGATCACATCTTAGGATTATCTAGTTGATTACTTGAGACGTAACTGTGATAGTTTCCAATCAAAAGAGATTTTCACAATATAATTTGATTTCTTGTCGTAACTGAAGGAGATTAATTATAGGAATAAATCTGTAGATCTTTGAATTTAGTTAATTTATCTTGAGACCGAGCGGAGATAGGTAATTAATTAAT
>JAPKLW010011714.1:0-10660 GCA_026898455.1 Plectranthus barbatus | reverse complement strand
TTGCATGTAATAATACAAGCCCAAAAATTCCCAAAATATAATCCAACAAGAAATTAATCACATAAGCATGCTTGGAAAGCTATAAATAATAAAAGCGATAAATCATGCTTTTCCTATTATCTACACATGCTTAATTGCGCACATAAATAAATCACATATCATACGAGGACAATTAAGACAAAAAAAATTTCCTCGTGGCTCCAAAAATAGAAAAAAAATTCTATCTATTACAATTTGAATTTGAATTTAATTTGGATAATTCCAAATCTTTTCAAATCTTCCCAAATCTTCAAGGGCCTCCAAATCTTGATCCACCAAATCTTTTGGGATTTAGGCCTTTGTGATCTGATGATTTGTCCTAACCCTAATGCAAACCTTAGGGTTTACACAGGATTGCACAAACCACCAAAACCACAAGCCACCGCGATGGGACAACATTAGCCGACGATGACCACCTCCGCCGCCGATCGACCGCTACCGCCGCCGCTGCTCAGCTGCCGCGCCCAACGCCACCGCACGCATGCACGCGTGCGTGCCCCGCACTGCCGCCGCTGCCGTGCGCGCGCTGCACGCCCCGGCCGCGCGCGTGCCGCGTTCTCCGTCATCCTCCGCCGGCCCTTCGTCGGCTCCGTCTTCGTTCTTCGTCCTCGACCCGTCCAATTACATAATTTAAAAAATTACAGAAAAATCTATTCTATTACAATCTTTCAAATCTACACGAATCATGGATTTTCTCGTGATTTTACAAAAATAATTCAGCCCTACACGGATAAACCACCGCGGGCTGAATCACACGGGTTGCCACGAGGAACAAAAACCATCCACAACAATAAATTCATACATACATGTATATCGAATTTAATTATACACAAAAGAGCCATAAATCAAGAACGTGGCTCTGATACCAATTGTAGGGTTTTCCCGTGAACCGAATCACCAAAACCAAACTGAACCGGATCGATTTATGGATTTTATGCATAATTAAATACAAGATAAGTCCTAGCATGCTCCTATGAATTTAATTACCAGAATTGTGGATTGAGGAATTACCGTTATTCCGTCGAGTCTGAACCGATCTATTGCGTTTGAATTTCCAACTTGAATTCAACCACGCAATCCGATTTTATCTGCGGAATCAGAAATTAGAAATCTAATTTCTTAGAATAAAAATTGAAAATAAAAGGGAATAAAGAAATCTGTTGTTCTCCAGATTAGATCTTCAGATCTGTATCCCGGTGCTGCTCAGATCTACTAATGGTGAGGACTCCGTTGATCTATCGTTTGAGCAGGACCAGAATCGAAATTCTCCTCCCTTTGAAATAGGATCGGCGCCCCTCTCTCTGTCTCCTAGGTTTAGTGTGTTTCAACTGTGTTACAACTTATGAGAGAGAGCTTTCTATTTATAGACCTAGGGTTGTAAACCCTAATGGGCTCCTGGGCTTAATTCAGCACACTTTCCTTGGGCCAGACCTGGGACCTAATGCAAATAATAAAGTGGGCCTATAAATTAATTAATTCCCATGTCCACAACCCAGGACACAATTAATTAATTAATATTAATTCTTTTTCACCACAGAATTAATACTGATCTACCCTTTCATTACCACATTATGAGAACGGGCTGCATTAATTGAGAATCCCCATATTTAAGGTTACCGGACATCCATTAATTAATCGGAGCCTCTGACAAGCTCTAACTACAATTATTAATATCTTATTATTCCTGAGTAGTACCACTCAATCCTTATCACTCGTGCCTGAACTTAATCAACCTGCAGGACTTTGACACGATGAATGTTATTGAGCTCCTCAGGGAATGTCCCCATCCTATTACTCGGATATGGTTACCTAAACCCAGTCTCAGGCGGTACTACACGAATTGCTGTTACCCAAGATGCGGATATACGAACACGTTACTTAGGCTCTCCACCATGGCAAGTCAAAGCAACAGTCAACCCGTGCAAACCCCTGAACCTTCGTTAGGGTTTGGACTCAATCAATATAACGAGATCTTGTATTCGCTGATGTCAGACAGACCAATACATCTCACTGCGGTCCATCAATACGCCACCTCTGCGTACCAGCATGTCAAGTAACCAAGACAAACTACTTATTCTGACAATGCCGCAACCATCCGGATAGACGTATCCTCATACACTATCTCGGCTATGATCTGGTTTATATCTCACTAGGTCAAGTGATCATACTGTCTTCTGCGATCTACAATACGCCGTATGATCATCCCTATCGGTGAGACAAGAGGATACCATTGTTCATACATGTAAGATTGTTAACAGATAGGAGAAATAAACCGTTGTATACTCATTATATTAATGCTTTCAGTATACAAAACCCATCACATGTACCTTTTCGGCTGGAAAATAACTCTCCCACTAGGACGAGGCATCGGTGCCGTGTCAGTAGTAGGTGCAGTAACTTGTGGTTCTGCACCTTGCACTGAAGAACGTGTCTGTGGTGCTGAACCTCTCACAGGTGCACCCACGTCTACACGTTCCCCTTCCCTTGGAATCGCATTCTCGTTTTCAATTTCTTAAAGAACTATATCACTCATTGACTTGTGATTACTCACATACTCGTCCTCCAAGAATCTAGCGTTGGTACTAACAACGACTCTTTGACTCTCAGGACAGTAAAAATAACCACCTTTCGTTTGCCTAGGATACCCTATAAACAACATTACCTTTGACCTGTTGGGATTATATACTGAAAGCATATATGACTAAGTGTTTTGTACACTGGTCTTCATATATGTGTTGCTACAACAATGCTCGTTGTCTGATGAAACAAACATACAACGAACCATAATATCCTGTTATCTCGCCTATAGGGATGACCATATGGTGTGTAGGAGATCACAGAGGATCATATGAGTCATTCGACCTAGCGAGATATAAACAGTATCACAGCTGAGACAGTCACTGGATAGGCTGTCGGTCTAAGCTGCGGCACATCGGTTCATAAGTGGGATTATCCATGCTACTTGATGTGTCGGTACATGGTTATGTATTGATGGGATCAACAGTGGGATGTGCCGTTCTCATTGACATATGAATGAGCGAGATCCCTAACATACTTCCTATGATTTTAAAACTAACTGAAGGATAAGGGGCACACATAGATTGACCACACATTGATTGACCATGGTGGCGAGTCTTACAAGTACTCTTATACCAGTATTTTGGGTGTTAGCAATTTGTGTGTGGACTGCTTAGGCTGGACGTTTAGGTAAGCATATCCGTTTCACGATGGTGACATTCCCTGAGGAGCTCACAAGGTTCATTATGCTAAACCCTGCAGGTTGAATTATTTAATTCAGGCATAAGTGAAAAGGAGTGAGTGGTATTACTCAGGAAATAAGAGATTAATTAATTATGGCTGATTGTCATAAGCCAAATTAATTAATGAATGTCTAAAAACCTTAAATATGTGGATCATGTTAGTTTGGTGCAACCCGTTTCTAATAACATGGTAATAAAGGGGCGAGTCAACATTGTTACCGTGGTGAAGGTTAAAACAATGTTTTATTAATTAATTATGTTCTGGGTTGAACAAGGAAGAATTAATTAATAAAGATGGCCCACTTTATTATTTGCATCTCATCCCTGGTCTGGCCCATGAACTGCTCAAGCCCATTAGGGTTAGGGTTTCTCAAAACCCTAACACTATATATATGCCTTCTCTCTATCAGATCAAAAAAATGAGATTTCAATATACTGAGCGAAAATTGAGAGAGAACGGCGGCGGCTGATCCAGAGGGAGAGACTGATCGATTTCTCCAGATCTCGGATCCAACTTGGTAGATAATCCTCACCAGATTTCCAAGGAGCAAGGGAACAGATCAGAAGATCAGATCCGTAGGAACAACTTCCACCGCCATTGTTCAGATTCAGATCCAGTTTTACTTCATCGTTCTACTCTCCGATCTAGATCTGTAGATCAAATGTTGAAGATCAGGTATTCCCTAAATCCATCCTCTGCAATTAATCTTGTAGGAGCATACATAGGTTTACATGGTTTATTTAATTAAAATTCATTCCTGGTATCCTAAGAACGATCCTTGGCAAGAATTTAATTAATGGCAACTCATGTTTTCCATCGTAGACTCAAACCCTACATGACCTGCTTTCTAACTTATCAGGTTCATTCGACAGTACGTGTGCCGAACAACCCCATACTCTAAACTTGCACAAACTAGGTTTGCGACCAAGGAAGAGCTCAGAAGGTGTCTTAGGAACTGTTATAGAAGGCACCACATTTAACACGTAAGCTGCTGTTTCCAATGCGTATCCCCAAAACGAAATTGGTAAGTTTGCATAACTCATCATTGATCTTACCATCTCTAGAAGAGTCCTATTTCTTCTTTCAGCTACACCGTTTTGTTGGGGAGTACCCGGTGCAGTCCATTGGGATATAATCCCATGATCTAACAAATATTGCAGGAACTCGGTATCTAAGTATTTGCCATCGCGGTCAGATCGCAGTGACTTGATAGTTTTCCCGACCTTCTTTTCTACCTCAGCCTTGAACTCTTTGAATTTCTCAAAGCATTTAGACTTGTAGCGAAGCAGGTAAACATATTCGTACCTTGAGTAATCGTCAATGAAAGTGACGATGTACTCGTACCCTCCACGAGCCTGCGTGGACATCGGTTCACATAAGTCAGAATGGATCAGTTCCAACACTTCCTCTGCTCGACACTAACTAGTCTTGAAAGGCCTAGTTGACATCTTGCCCTTGATGCAGGATTCGCAGACTTGATAAGGTACAGCCCAGACTAAGTCCAATGTACCATCATCTGCAAGTCGCTGAATCCGCTTCAAGCTGATGTGACCCAGTCTCAAGTGCCAGAGATATGTAAGATCCTCATCAGAAGAAGTAAGTTTTCTATTTATAAGATTATCAATTACGGATGAGTTACATGCAATACTCGCAGAAGACTTATGATTACCGTTAATAACATAGAGAGAATTATTCAGCATCCCATAACAGATAACACCGTTATTACCAATGATAGAAACACTACTATAAAAAATAATTGAATATCCATCAACATAAAGTTTGAAAACTGAAATAAGGTTCCGCCGAAAATCTGGCACATATAGAACATCTCTCAAAGTTAAAACAGAATCATCGAAGTACAAGGTGAAATCTCCAATGGCAGTTGCACTCACTTGTGTTGCGTTCCCCATTGAGATGGTAACCTCGTCATTCTTCAGCACATTCCTTGGTGTGAACCCCTACAAAATGTAACAAACATTATCAGTAGCTCCAGTATCCACTACCCACGAATGAGTAGAAATCGATGCTAAACATGTTTCCGTTACAAATGCAAATGACGTACCTTGTCCTTTAGTATTCGGACAATCCACCTTTCCACATCCAGCATACCTCTTCTTCTTTGGAGTGACCTTGACCCTCTTCACCTTCTTTGACTTGCTTTCACTGCCTGCTTTCCTGAGTTTGCTTTCAGCACCGTCATCTCCAACCTTAGAGGTTGTTGAACCAGTACTAGAAGCAGTCAGAACAGGCATCCGTGCTCGCATGGAAGATTGCTCCACCACAAGGTCCTCAAGTAGCTCATGCAGAGCATACTCTCCCCTTGCAGCAGCAACTACCTTAAAGTCATAAAAGGAGTCCGGAAGAGAATTCAGGATGATATCAATCTCGCCTTGCGCACAAATATTACCACTCCGCACAGTGAACTGTCTCATGAGATCAATCATAGACATCATGTGCGCTGTCACCGAACTATCTTCAACCATCTTCTTGCACACAAGATCGTGCACACGTCCATAGTTAATAGTCCGTTCCACATTGCCATAAGCTGTCGATAGTTCTTTCAAGATCTCTCCAGCCCTCTCAAGATACTCATACTTGTGCCTTAATTTCCTAAATAGGGAACCCGTGATGAGCCAAAAGGCGAACTCATCAGCGTCCTCCCATCTTTCATAAAATTCAAGATAAAGTTCACAGACCTTATCATGAGTACGCAACAGTGGATCCATGAAAACAACGTATGCTTGATTTTTCAGGTAAAGGATGTGTTTGATGCAAAAACTCCATTAAGGGAAGTTCGAACCAGTTAGCAGATTGAGAGCAAGTAAATGATCGACAGTAGACATAGACATATCTGAAATAATAAAGAAAATAAGAACATACATGTAGAACTTCGAAAACAAATGCATAGAAAAACCTTTTAATAAATCAAATACAAATGTTTTCCACTAATTGCCCAAGAGTTCCCACTGCAAGCTACACTCGTAGACGTTTACGATGTCACCCTCAACAAGAACTGCGGGTTTTAAGCCCCAATTCATTTAATTTCACTACCATGTCAGGAACCTTTCGACACTAGAAATTAATATTTAGTGAAAACCTTAGACCAAGCCATCTCTCAAGAACAGGGATGAAATTCTTGCATTATATTCTAAGATGCTTCTAAGCCATTAACCACAAATTTAATTCTGGCCAAAAGAGACAGTTTAGCATGACACGTAACCATACCGCACAACTCTTAAAGCTTTTGTTATCTATAATTTAAATCAATCCTAGAATACTTATGAAAGAGATCTACGCAAGCTACACTCGTAGACGTTTACGTAAAACCCTCCCACTATTCACATGATTTAAATTGTTTGTCTAGAAACCCCAACAACCGTACTCATGCACCTCCAAGAACTATCAAGCTACACTCGTAGACGTTTACTAGAGCGAGAGATACACTTACAACCTAGGACCGCTTTGTGGAGGTCTATTGATTTTAATTAAAAAATCTGCTTAGTATTTTTCTTTTAAAAGGTTTCTTATATGCGCACATATAATTTATTTGTTATTATATTTTCCAAATTTTTGCATGTAATTAAACAAGCCCAAAAATTCCCAAAATACAATCCAACAAAAAAATTAATCACATAAGCATGCTTGGAAAACTGTAAATAATAAAAGCAGTAAAACATGCTTTTCCTATTATCTACACATACTTAATTGCGCACATAATAAATCACATATCATACGAGGACAATTAAGGCAAACAAAAATTCCTCGTGGCCCCACAAAACAGGAAAATAAAATCCTATCTATTACAATTTGAATTGAATTGGATAAACTCAAATCTTTTCAAATCTTCTAGGGCCTCCAAATCTTCAAGCATATCTTTTGGGATTTAGGGTTTTGTGATTTGATGATTGGCCCCAAACCCTAATGCAAACCTAGGGTTTACACAAAATTGTACCAACCACCAAAACATGAACCGCCGCGACGGGACAGCAGCCGCCGACGACAGCACCACCACCGCCGCCAGCACCGCCGTGCGCGCCTTGCGTGCCCAGCGCCCCCGGCGCGGCTGCCCTGCCACCCACCGCCCGCGATGCACGCTACTGCGTGCCGTCGCCCGCACCGCAGCGGCCCGCTGCCGCCGTCCGCCTGCAGCCGCATGCGCGCGGCCCTGCGCCGCCCTCAGTCTTCGTTCTTCGTCCCGACCCATCCAAAATTACATATTTGAAAAAATTACAGAAACTATTCTATTACAATTTTATCAAATCTACACTAATCACAGATTTTCTTGTGATTTTAAAAACTGATTCAACCCTACACGGATAAACCACCGCAGGCTGAATCAAACAGGTTGCCACGAGGTACAAAAACCATCCACGACATAACATAAAATTCATACATGCATAATTGAATTTATTATAGACAATAGAACCATAAATCAGAAACCTGGCTCTGATACCAATTGTAGGGATTTTCAGTGAACCAAATCACAAAAACCCAAGTGAACCGGATCGATTTATGGATATTGCATATAATCAAAATTCACAAAACCTAGCATGCTCCTATGAATTTAATTCGTGGATAAGGAGATTACAGTAAATCCTTAGAGTCTGATCCGATCTTTCGCGTTTGAATATCCAACTTTCAATTCAACCACACAATTCAATTTAATCTGCGGAAACAGAAATTAGAGATCTAATTTCTAGATTAATCAAAAAACAAAAAAAAAAGAAGAGGAAGAAGAAAATCTTGTTCTCCAGATCAGATCTTCAGGGTTGTGTCCCAATGTTGTTCAGATCTGCTACTGGTGAGGATTCCACAGATCTGTATCAGTAGGCCAAAGTTGAAATTCCTTCTCCTCCCTCTACTGCATGCGCCGCCCTCTCTCTCTCCGATCTAGGGTTTCAACTGACTTTGAGTGTTATGAAGTGGCTAGGGTTTCAGAGAGTGAGAGGTCTATTTATTGACCCAGGGTTTTATCCCTAATGGGCTATTGGACTCAAATCAGCATATTTAATTGGGCCAGTCCTGGGACCTAATGCAAATAATAAAGTGGGCCTATAAATTAATTAATTCCCATGTCCACAGCCCAGGACACAATTAATTAATTAATATTAATTCCTTTTCACCACAAAATTAATACTGACCTACCCCTTTATTACCCCGTTATGAGAACGGGCTGCATTAATTGAGAATCCCCATATTTAAGGTTACCGAACATTCATTAATTAATCGGAGCTTCTAACAAGCTCTATCTACAATTAATTAATATCTTATTATTCTTGAGTAGTACCACTCAATCCTTATCACTTGTGCCTGAACTTAATCAGCTGCAGGACTTTGGCACGATGAATGTCATTGAGCTCCTCAGGGAATGTCCCCATCCTATTACTCAGATATGGTTACCTAAACCCAGTCTCAGGCAGTACTACACGAACCGCTGTTACCCAAGATGTGGATATACGAGCACGTTACTCAGGCTCTCCATCATGACAAGTCAAAGCAACAGTCAATCCGTGCAAACCCCTGAACCTTCGTTAGGGTTTGGACTCAATCAATAATGAGATCTTGTATTCTCTGATGTCAGACAGTCGAATACATCTCACTGTGGTCCATCAATACGTCACCCTTGCGTACCAGCATGTCAAGTAACCAAGACAAACTACTTATTCTAAAAATGTCGCAGCCATCCGGACAGACGTATCTTCATACACTGTCTCGGTTGTGATTAGGTTTATGTCTCACTAGGTTAAGTGATCATAGTTTCTTCTGCGATCTACTACACGTCGTATGATCGTCCCTATCGGTGAGACAAGAGGATACCATTGTTACATACATGTAAGATTGTTTGACAGATAAGAGAAATAAATTGTTGTATACTCATTGTAATAAATGCTTTCAATATACAAAACCCATCAGTTGACATCGTACTGTGTGTCAGAATGATCTTTTAGTCAGTCTGACGAATCAAAATTGGTCGTACACCAGGATCTCCAGACTTTAAGTAATATTCATTCTTAAAGTCTGACCTTTAAGAGAATTCCTACTGACTTGTTCTTTGTGTCTCTATGTGCCAAAGTGATAGGCATGAGTGAAACTAGCTAGTTTAATGTTAGTGTCGTCAGCCAATTTTCGTCATGCAAAATCTCCAAACTGGTGTTGAGGATAGTATCCAGTTTCTTCTATCACCTTGTGAGACTAAATTGGAGGATTTCCAGTTTATCTTGATCGGCTCTATTACAACTTAGTTGATATCCTATACATGGCCTTACATATTTTGCACAAACTACAACTAATCTAGAAACTATTAAACTGGTGATTTATATATATTGTTTGACACATCAAACACATGAGACTAAGGTAGGAATACGTCCTAACAATTTTCCCCTTTTTGATATTGTCAAAACCACCACTAAGTTGATAAATAATCAATTTCTCGAGATTACAAGGAATGTTCTATCAAGATCTAATACCCAAAAACTGAACTCTTTATCTCAACCTGCCCTATAAATCTTTCCTCTCAACAGGAGAGACGTTTCTCGATTAAACACATTCAGGAGAAAAATAAAGATAAATAATAGTAAGCAATTGTTCAATTCAACTTTCACTTATTCTATTAAAAAAGATTATCATGATTACAAATAATAGAGAGGGATTACAAGGGTAACATGGGCTCACTTTTTCTGTTGACCTTTCAGTCGTGGAGCTATCTCGAGCAGTCTTGCAAACTATTCTTCTCTCTTTTTCTGCTCAGCTTCTTCTCTGGCTCTGTGTCTCTTCTCATTATTTGAAAACATTTATGAGAGTGGCCAAAGAGGTGGAAAGTTGAGAGAGCAGATTCGGGAGGAGTGGACGAGGAGATTATGTTGTCTACCTCTTCAATTATAGGCTTTCTTGAGAGAGATTGATTTCACGCTCAATTGGGATCATTCGGAGGCCATTTCCTCTTTCATATTTTTCTTTCAAGTCTCGAGAGGCTTGATCGTGGAAGTTCATTTTAAGTAGTTCCCACTGTCGGTTTGCCTCAGCAGTTGCAATTTCTGCCAATTGAATGGCAACCACATTTATTTCCTCCATAAGTTGTTCCAGTATTCTTGAGGGTGGAACAACTTGTCCCCCATTTTCATTCCTATATTGATGAATTTTGCGAAGTCTTGCAGTACTTGCTTCTCAGTGAGTTGACACCTCCGCTCCTGATGAATGCACCAATCGGCCCATGCTTCCTCAGCTCGCCAGTAGGTAAGTGATCGATGCAAAATCTGCACGCAGATTATAGCAAAGGGCAAATAAATTTATAATAACCCGAAGGTTGTCGAACCCACAGGGATAGTGCAACGAGGGAAAATCATGTACTGAATGTAGTTTT
>JAPKLW010011713.1:0-10661 GCA_026898455.1 Plectranthus barbatus | reverse complement strand
AATGACTTGGAATATCAATTATTACTAACTATCATGCATTAATAAGTAAATGACAATGAATTTAAATTATCCTTATTAAGAAAAACCAGGTAGAGACAGTTGAGGGATTTCGGATGGATTGGGGTAAGTATTGGATATGTTTGGATATATTACTCTTCAATGCCGGTTCAATAATTGGATAGGATCAGTTCAACGAATATAGTCAAGCCCTTAGTACCGGTGCTTTAACCGTGGATTAATCTAAATTTCAACCTAAGTCTAGGTTTATTAATTTAAATCAACTCCCAAGAGTTCATGAACTCATAGACCTAGATATTGATTCACCCATTTCTAAGTAAATTAACACCTAACTATTATTGCAATCCCCTCTAATGCAAAAACCTATTAAGTTGATTCATAGAGGCATTCTTTCCAACACATGGTGATCAAACATGAAAGGAACGCAAATTAATCCACAATAATAATCAAATCCTTGAAATTCAAATAACATAAATCCAAACAATATCCAAAACAATCCCAATCATATCTTAATCCTCAACAATGAGTTTAGCTACTCATAATTCCAACACAAAATTCCACAATTCCAAAGAAAGACATGATAGAGGAAGAGAAGAGAAAAGCTTAGTAGAGTAATGGTGATTCTTCAACTTCTAGCTTCAATCCTTGCATCCACCTTCAAAATCTGACCTTGGGAAGTGTTTTTTGCTGAGAAATCGTCCCTATAATCTCCTTAGGGTTTCCAAAATTCGAACCCTTTCAATGTAGCCTTCATCTCCTTTTTATAGCGCAAGTTCGCGCGGCCCAGTCAGGTCCATCCCGAACGGGATGGACCAAGGCAAAAGTAACATCCCGCTCGGGATGGGTCGGGGGGTCCGGACCCGAAGGTCCGACCCGGTCCCGAACGGGAGCAATTCATCCCGTTCGGTATTCGCCTCGAATTTCTTCCTCCGTGCCTTCAAATTCACGCCAATTTGACGTATCCCGAACGGGAGGTTTCATCCCGAGCGTCGGTCCCGAACGTCGCTCCCTAGCGGGAGTAATCGGTCCCGAGAGGCGGTCCCGAACGGGACCGCAGTGTCCGGAATGGGATTTGGTTCGGTGTTTTTCCATCCTTAGCTCTTTTCTTCAACTTTTTGGTCCGGAACGGAATCCACACCTCGGGAACGGGATTGGCCACGGCCCAAGCTTCCTTTTTAGCTCCAAAATTGCATTTTTTCACCTTTTTCCACATCCTGTACACATAAAACAACTCTCGAGCACCAAGTGAAGGAAAATCAAGAAAAGAAGAGATATGTGTGTGATTTGTGCATCAAATTCTCATAATTCTTTCAATTCTCATCCCAAAAAGCATGCAAATTACACACAGATCAAACCCCCCAAACTTAAACCTTTGATTGTCCTCAATCAAAAACAAAAACTAGATTTTCATTCGCTTGAAAAGTGCTTCACAGCTCACCACTCTTGACAAATACATACTTCGATCTCACAAATTTTCCATCATCTCCCATGTTTGAATTAATGCGAAGAACTCACCTTTCCGGCATGTGACAATAAATTGAATAACACTCACTCTCAATTGAGAAGGTAACTTTCGGTTTCACTCAGCACAAGCACACAAGTTCCGTTCATATCGTTCATCTCTGCCACATTCGTTCACATTAATATGTTTATCTAGAGTCAAACAGGACTTTATTAGGTTGTAACGAGGCTGACTAATAGGTAGGGCGTTTTTGGCTAAAGTGACTTATTCCACCGACCCCTTTCCTATTCAACTCTCATCCAGACGACTTTATTCTTTCTACACATATTTCCTCCATATTCACCAGACACTCAACAAAATTTTTCAATTTTTCCTCACATAAACATTCATTCTTGCCATAATAACATATTCTTTTCTTTTCCTTCATTTTTCTTTCTCTTTTCAACCTCTCATGCTTTCATCGCATTCACCACACATTCCTTTCTTTCTGTTTCATTTCCTCCCAACCCACAACAGTTCCTAAATATATCACGAAAGAATTCAAGGCTCAAAGTGGCTTCAAAACAAGGGCTAGAATACTATTTGTTCACCTTATTCTCCATAATAACGGGTAGGTACTAAGAAGGAATGGCCTAGAATCATTTTCCAAATCAACATACATGTTAAACTCAGTGGCATCGACAGACTCTACTCACTTCCCTTGTGCCTCGCCTCTCTCAAATAAATAGGCTCAAGTCTCACAGGTAAAAATTTTATTGAGTTCTACGCATTAATGTAACATGAAATCAAATGTTAAATTTGTTTAACAGACAGCATGCATCTATCTCAAGTTATTCCGCCCTATCATTAGCTCAAGCTTATTCAATCCATTCATGCTTCATCATAAGTCCTCTTGTAAGTTCAAGTATCAAAATTTTATTCTCTTCTTAATAACATATTCAATTTCCAAGCACAGTGTAAGAGTTAGATCAAGAAACGTGTACCCTTTCCAGATATTACCCAATGCGATTGTTCCCGCAAAAATTTGGCATGGTTTCATTTGATTTTTGTTCAGCCACCTGTCATCATAAACACCATAACAGAACCAAAAGTTTGCGAATAATGGCCTCTTCATAGGCAAATAAAAATCTGCGTACAACTCGATCGAATTTCACAATTACTAACCTAAAATATTACGAGAATGAAAATACGAAAGCAAAACAACATAATTCAGCAAATAACAAGTTCAGAAAATAGTAAAAGTTCAGAATAAGAGATACACCACCATCAAAACAAAATAAGAGAGAGATTGGCGTCCATCGTCCCACCCCCAAACTTAGTTTGAAAAACTAAGTTTGAAAAGACGGTCCGGACGACAATCACTGCTGGTGTCCACTGGGATCATCCTGGTTGAGTCGGCGGCACTGGTAGTACGAGGGGAATTTGTTGATCAGCTCCTGGATCTCCGCCTCAACAGCAGACAGTCGAGTGTTCACTCCCGTGAACTGCTCTCTCATCCAATCTCGCTGGGTCCCCATGTCAGCACGAACTCCAGATACGTCAGTGCTCAACCCGGCCATCCTCTGATCCAGCCCCGCCATCATGGCGGACATGCCGTGCATCATCTGCAGCATCTCCTGCTGCCAACTGTGTCGTCCCCCAGTTGAGGACGTTCCGGCGTCTCTGATCGGCTGTTGCTCATCCTCCTCCTCGTCAGAGCCACCCCCTCCGCCTCCTTGCTCGGGCTGGCCCCTGTCAAAATCACAAATATGTCCATCGGCCCCTTTCTGTCGCCATTGAGCTCTGTGGTCCGGTGACTCCATCAGTAGGTTAGCCGCCGGATCCGGGACTAAGATGGAGGTGAGCTGTCGGTTGGGCATCCTGATCCACGCGTCGCCTACTACCTTATATAGGCAGTAGTCCTCCCGGTTGGATATGTATTTTGCCAAGATCAAGGCAGACATATCTAGAGTAGAAGCCGGGATCTCCTTCCCCGTCCGGGGAATCTGAAAGTGATCCAGAATCGGAGTGATGAGCCCTCCATAGTAGATGTTGGTGCGGGTGGGAGGGCGGCTCCAATTGTCTATGGCGACAGACCCCATGGAGAAGGGTGTGCCGGCGAGGATGAAGTAAAGTAGAAACAGCTCCGACTGAATGATGTTATTGCTCTCGTGGCGGCCCGACACTGTGTTCGCCACCACTTTGTGAATGTATTTGAGCGCTGGGTTCCGGATCAGGGAGGCCTTCGCCAACTTCATCCTTAATGTTCCGGGCGTGTCATCCCCCGTTATCATTCGCCAGAATTCGGTGGCGTCAAAATCCGATGGGGCGAAGCGGGCGTCCTCTTCGCAGCCGTAGATGGCGTCGAGCTCTCTTCTTTCCAGGGTATAACTCTGTCCCCCCATCTTGAATGTGAGATGGGTTGGCCAGCCTCCATAGCCCCTCCACACAGCCGCGGAGGCGAGGAACTCCTTCGTTTGCTCTTCCATGGCTGGCCATCTTCGTTCCAGTAGGGCGGACCAGCCGATATTGGTAAACAGTGTCTCCACGTCCTCAGTGATGCCCAGTGCCGCCATGGTCTCAGGGCAGGGGTACTTTGACCCGTGCACCACGCACTTCCGCAAGTCCTTCCAGTTGTTGTATTCAGTTTCTGTGAATCCAGCGGGGCATCTCGGTGCCATTCTCACTACAAAAAAAACATTACCACAATTACTTCACAATTTCAACCTTTCGTGCACTCAACCAAAATCTTCGCCATAGATTCAATCAATAATGCCAAATACTTCAACGATAAACAAGATCAATATTTCCCCCATGTAGAACCCTAACTTCACCATAGAATAATGAAGGCCAAGAACCCTAGTTTCTCATGAATTCATCACAAATAACGATAATAATCGAAGGAAACTTCTTGAAAATTGCCCTTCACATGCATCACATCATTACAAATTCATTCAGACATTTCATCGAACACCTTGCATGCACCAATCAATTTCCCCCAATTTTCACATATTTCTCTAGAAACTAGATCAAACCAAGTAATAGATGCGTAAAAACAGAAAATAAACATGAAAAATAGGAGGAATGTACCTTAGATTTGCCGGAAAAATGAAGGGGAAGTCGAAAAATATGAGAAATACCGTTCGGGAGGCGATTTTGGGCGTTAGCAAATGAGTCCCGCACGCCCCCTATTTATAGTTTGCGTCTGATTCCGAGCATAGTGAACCCTATCCCGAACGGGATGGGCTCTTGGGACCGGCCAAGCAGCAATGGGCCGATCGGTTCCGAACGGGATGGCTGTGTGGTCCCGTTCGGTATTCGCTACGGCTTTTCAAAAATCCCCCCAGCCATTTCATCCCGCGTGGCACGGCGCGGTTGCGTTCGGGATGGGCGTCCTGAACGGGAGGCTTGCGGTCCCGTTCGGGATTCGCTACGGCAAAATTCTATTTTTCCTTTGTAAAGACATCCCGAACGGAATACAATGATTCCGCTCGGGATTTAACACGGCTTTCCACTGACTTTTTTTCAAAAATTCAAAAATTAAACACCTGCAGCAGTCTAGTAAATTCCTACCAAGTTAGGCGTCCCCAAAGTACAATGCAATGCTCATATAACCAAATAAAATGTAAATTCACTCCTAAATCTATCAAATAACGAAAAACACTTGGGTTGCCTCCCAAGAAGCGCTGTGTTTAACGTCGGAAGCTCGACGACTTACCCTCTTACCATTAGGCGAGCGAAATTTCGTTAACCGTCCTTGATGCTTCGGACGTATGGAATCGTTTAACCTGGTGCCCATTTACCTTGAATATGTGTCCATCGTTAGTCTCCAAGTTCAAGGTTCCGTTTTCGAATACCTCATGCACCTTGTACGACCCTGTCCAATGAGAATGAAATTTTCCCGGAAACAGATTCAAACGGGAATTAAAATAGAGAACGAGGTCACCTTTATAGAATTGCTTTACTCTGATTTGGCGGTCATGGAACTTTTTGGCTCGCTCCTTGCACAGCTTCGTACTCTCATACGCCTCATGTCTCCATTCCTCGAGTTCATTCAACTTCTGCGCTCTATCCCCTTGAGCCTTCAGGAAATCCAGGTTCAGCTTCTTAATCGCCCAGAACTCCTTGTGTTCCACCTCAACTGGAAGGTGGCACGATTTCCCATAAACAAGTTTGTAAGGGGACATGCCAATGGGTGTCTTAAACGCTGTTCGGTAAGCCCACAATGCATCATTTAGTCGCTTACTCCAGTCTTTCCGGCTTACCACCGTCTTCTCTAACACTTGCTTAATTTCCCTATTGGCCAGCTCAGCTTGTCCGTTGGCTTGCAGATGATATGCTGTAGTTACTCGTTGTCTCACCCCATACCTTGCCAGAAGTTTGTCCATGAGTTTATTGCAGAAGTGACTGCCCCCATCGTTTACCAAGGCTCTGGGAATGCCGAATCTCGCAACTAGTCCCTGCAAGAACTTGAGTACCACTTGCGAATCATTAGTAACAGTGGGTATGGCCTCGACCCATCGAGACACATAGTCCACAACAAGCAGGATATATTTAAACCCGAACGAAGATGGAAACGGACCTATAAAGTCTATGCCCCACACATCAAATATATCAACTTCAATAAAAATTTTCTGAGGCATCTCATCCCTACGAGTTATGGTTCCCATTTTCTGACATCTTTCACATTCTCTAACCAGAGAAATACAGTCCTTAAAAATTGATGGCCAGTAAAAACCACAAGCAAGTACCTTATGGGCAGTTCGATTCGCACCAAAGTGGCCTCCACTTACCGAGAGGTGACAATCCTCCATAATTTTTCTCCACTCGCTCTGATGTATGCATCTGCGGATGATGCCGTCAGCACACCTGCGGAACAGGTACGACTCCTCCCAGTAGTAGTATTTTGACTCCTTCAGAAATTTCTTCTTCTGATAAGGCTGTGCGTCCGGAGGTAGAATACCTGCAACCAAAAAATTACAAATATCCGCATACCACGGAATAGCAGTAGTAGTAGTCACAGCCATAATCATCTCATCCGGAAAATCTTCCTTGATTAAATTATCCTGATTATCACCTTCTACAGGATTTTCTAGCCTAGACAAATGATCAGCGATAACATTCTCGCATCCTTTCTTATCCCTAATCTCCATATCAAATTCCTGCAGTAATAAGATCCACCTCAGCAGCCTAGGTTTTGAATCAGTCTTTGCAAATAAATACCTAATAGCCGCATGATCAGTATACACAACAGATTTGGCTCCTATCAAATACGGACGAAATTTGTCATAAGCATACACAACCGCAAGCAATTCTTTTTCAGTCACAGTATAATTCATTTGGGCAGGATTCAATGTTTTGCTAGCATAGGCAATAACTCTAAAGATCTTGTCTCTAACTTGACCTAAAGCCACACCTACAGCAGAGTCACTAGCATCACACATCAAAGTAAAGTCCTCCTCCCAATCAGGAGTCACTAAAACTGGAACAGATATTAAAGCCTTTTTAATCTTTCGAAAGCCTGTACACATTCATCAGTAAATTCAAAAACAACATCTTTTTCTAATAAACTACACAAGGGTCTAGTTATTTTAGAAAAATCCTGAATAAATCTTCTATAGAAACCAGTGTGTCCAAGAAAACTCCTAACACCCTTCACAGTCTTAGGTATAGGGAGTTGTTCAATAGCAACAATTTTAGCTTTATCAACTTCTATTCCCCTGCTAGACACCTTATGTCCTAGAACTATCCCTTCTCGAACCATAAAGTGACATTTTTCCCAATTTAATACCAGGTTAGTCTCTTCACATCTTTGCAAAACAGTTTTCAGATTATTCAGGCAATCATCAAAAGAAAGACCAAACACAGAAAAATCATCCATAAAGACTTCCATAATATTTTCAATTAAGCCATGAAAGATAGACATCATACACCTTTGAAAAGTCGCGGGTGCATTGCACAGCCCGAAAGGCATCCTTCTGTATGCGAAGATCCCGTAGGGGTAAGTGAAAGCGGTCTTGTGTTGGTCTTCAGGGGCCACCACAATTTGATTGTATCCAGAGTATCCATCCAAGAAGCAGTAGTGTGACTTCCTTGCAAGACGGTCAAGCATTTGATCAATAAAAGGTAAGGGAAAGTGATCCTTACGTGTCGCATCATTTAATGCCCTGTAGTTGACGCAGAAACGCCATCCAGTGGTTGGCCTCTCAATGACTTCCTCTCCTCCTGGCTTGACAACTTTCTCGAACCCTCCTTTTTTCGGAACCATGTGAGTTGGGCTCACCCACTCACTGTCGCTCGGCGCATAAATAATATTGTTGTCTAACAGCTTCAATACCTCTTTCTTCACAACCTCTTGCATCTTCGGATTCAGTCTCCTTTGCGGTTGTCTCTTCGGCTTGCTTCCTTCCTCCAGAATAATCTTGTGCATCACAATAGACGGGCTGATCCCCCTTATGTCGGAAACCTGCCACCCTATTGCGGCTCTATGCATCCTCAGCACTCTCTTCAGCTTTTCCACCTCTGTTTCTGATAATGCTGAGTTCACTATGACTGGATAAGTCTCCTTCTCCCCCAGGAAGACATATCTCAAGGTGTCGGGCAGTTCTTTGAGTTCTACAATTGGAGCTTCCATTTTTCTCTGTTCTTTCTTCTGCTTTGCTTCCAGCTCTTCTTCCTTAGTTCTCAATTCTAGGAATTTTACGTCTTGCTTTGGCCTCACTTCAGGCGCCTCCTCCAATGCTTTCACCATCTCTAATAATTCATCACAAGCCTCATACAATTCCTCAAAGTCAAGGTTAGAGTGCAAAGAATCATGAATTACTTATTCTAATGCATCCTTCTTGTCAACATCAAGTAAATAAGGAAGAGATATTACCTCAATGTTATTGCACTCATCATACCTATCCTCGTGCTTCTTCACCGCATATGCAATCGAGAAAGTCACCCTCTGGTCATTGAACCGAAAAGTGAGCTCTCCATCCCTCACATCAATCAGAGCTCCTCCAGTGTGCAAAAATGGGCGCCCCAGAATTAAAGGCACATTCTTGTCTTCTTCCATATCTAGCACGACAAAGTCTGCTGGAAAAATGAACTCTTTCACCTGCACTAAGACATCCTCTACTATCCCCTTTGGCCGCGACAGTGAACGATCAGCCATCTGGAGAGTAATAGTGGTGGGCTTGATTTCCCCAATCTGCAGTCTGTTAAAAATAGTGAGTGGCATCAAATTGATGCTTGCTCCGGAATCACAGTGTGCCTGCCCAATCTCCAGTCCACCTATGACACAGGGAATAGTGAAACTCCCCGGATCTTGCCTCTTAATAGGCATCTTCTTCTGTATCACTGCACTGCACTCTTCGAATAAATTCACAGTCTCGAATTCTCCGAATCGTTTCCTCTGTGTTACTGACTCCTTCAGGAATTTAGCATATCCTGGAATTTCCTGTAGAACTTCAAGGAGTGGCAAATTTATTTGAACCTTCTTCAAATGTTTAATGAATCGGCTGAAACGCTTGCTCAAATTCTTCTTTGCCAGTCTTTGAGGAAAAGGTATGTCGCTACCTTTGATCGCTTCCCCCGTAGTGCTCTCCTTTTCTATTTTGACTAGCTGGGGAGTCACTTCAGGTTCCATATCTTCCTCCTCAGGACCTTTACTTGCTTGTTCCTGACCATCTTCGCTTACTGTGGGGATGCTAGGCCCATCATAAGCCTTACCACTTCTGGTGGTAATGGCACTGCAGTTCTTCTTGGGATTCGACTCAGTGTCACTAGGGAACTGCCCCTGCTTATGGCTACCGCTAACATGTTTAGCGATAGCTACCGGATAATATGGTCTTCTGTAGTTACCATAGTTTACTCTCCCCACATAGTTCACATCGTCTACTGGCTGTTGTTCCTCCACTTGAGCCAGTTCTCTGTATTGGGTCTGCCTTAGTGATTCTCGCTTGGAAGTATTTGCCATCTGCTGTTGCTGTTGCTGAGTTCTGTCTAATAGTAAAAGATCCAGTTTTGTTTCCAAGGATGCCATCTTCTCTTTCATCTCTTCCTGATCTCTTGTAGCTCCTACACCCTTGACTGGCCTGTAGTCCCTTCTATCCTTTGGCCACTTCTACCTATTCTCAGCCAACTTTTCAATTGCTTTCATGGCTTCGTCTTCATCCAGATCGAGGAAATCTCCTCCAGCTATGTTCTCCAGATGAAATTGTGTTTCATCGTCAACTCTAGCATAAAATAGACATACCAGCTCGACATCAGACATCCCATGCTTCGGGCATTTTCTACACATCTCTCGGAATCTTTCCCAAGCTTGATACAATGGTTCATCATATCTTTGGCAAAAGCCCTGAATTTCAGCCTTCTTCTTCAGTGTCAACCCTGGCGGAAAGTACTTCATCAGAAACTTCTCTTTCAGATCCGCCCAAGTAGCGATCTCATCCTTCTTCAGCCCGATTAGCCAGGCCTTAGCGTCATCTTTCAAGGAGAAGGTGAACAAGTACATCCGAATCTGGTCTTGTGGCACTTGATTGATTTTTATCATATCTGCAACCTCCAGAAATTGTTGAAGATGCCCATCGGGATCTTCATCAGGTTTCCCACCAAATTGGTTTCTCTGTACCATCTGAGCCAGCTGCGGTTTGATCTCGAAGTGCGTAGCATCGGTCCTCAGGTTGAATCCATCAGTAGACTCTTCCCGCGTAGGCAAGAATAAGCTTTGAAGGGGGTTCCTTCTTTCTTCCTTACGATCACGCCCTCCAGCATTGTTGTTGATCTGGGCTCGGACCTCTGCTAGCTCCCGCAACAATGTTTCAATCAGGTCTCTGTCGTTTCCCTGGTTTCCGTCAGCCATGTCTTCTTTCACCACAACGACTCTCTCTTGTTTTTATAGTTTCTTTGCTTTAGCTCTTGTAATCATGCACACCCTGCACTCACAAGAACAAAAATTTAGTACTATATAAATATGTAAATAAATCTAGACTACCAAGTTGCTAAATCTCCTAATATCAAACAACGAACTACAATTTGATTCCCCGGCAACGGCGTCAAAACTTGATTGCAGTATTTTTATCAAGTAAAAATTATCAAACACGAAGACTCAATTCGCCCGTTGTTTAAGTAAAAGTATGATTCTTAAACCTAATATCCAGATGTGATATAATGACTTGGAATATCAATTATTACTAACTATCATGCATTAATAAGT
>JAPKLW010011712.1:0-10662 GCA_026898455.1 Plectranthus barbatus | reverse complement strand
CACCATGTGTTGGAAAGTATGCCTCAATGAACTAACTTGATAGGTTTGTGAATTAGAGGGGATTGCAATAATAATTAGGTGTTGTTTCACTTAGAAGATGGGTGAATTGATATCTAGGTCATTGTGTTCTTGAGCTTTTGGGAGTTAACTGAAATCAACATGCCTAGACTTAGGTTGAGATTGAAGTTAATCGACAGTTATTGCACCGGTACTAAGGGTTTTAACTAGATTTCGATGAACCGACCCAAACTATCGATTGAAATTGGTTAGTAAGTTAGCAAATCCAAGCATATTCATAATCTACCCCAATCCATCCAATATTCCTCAACTACTCTCTCTTTGGTAATCTCAAGTCAGTTATTTAGCATTTTAATTAAGTAATTGCATTAATCGTAGAATTTAAGTAGTTTAAATTGATCTTTCAAACCATTTTATCGCGTCTAGATATTGAGTTCCAAAATAAGTCCCTTTTACTTAAACAACGGGCGAATTGAGTCTTCGTGTTCGATAATTTTTACTTGATAAAAAAATACTGCATCAAGTTTTGGCGCCGTTGCCGGGGACTCAAGTTGTAGGTCGTTGTTTGATATTAGGGGATTTACGAGCTTGGTAGTCTAGATTTATTAAATAGTTACTTAATTCTAGTTCTTGTTGGTGCAGGTGGTGCATGATTACAAGGGCTCAGGCAAAGAAAATACAAGAACAGGCAGCACAGGTAGTAGTGAAAGAAGACATGGCTGAGGAGGATCAGAGGAATGATAGACAGCTGATCGAGAATCTGCAAAGGCAGCTGGAAGAGGTCCGAGCCCAAGTTAACAATAACGCGGAGGAAAGGGAGCGTAGAGAAGAGAGGAGAAATCCTCTTCAAAATCTGTTCCGACCTTCGAGGGGAGAATCTACTGATGGATTCAATCTACGGACTGACGCTACTCATTTCGAGATCACACCCCAGCTTGCTCAGATGGTACAAAAGAATCAATTCGGAGGGAAACCTAATGAAGATCCGAACAGTCATATCACGCAGTTCCTGAAGGTGGCAGACATGATAAAGATTAACCAAGTTCCCCAGGAGCAAATCAGGATGTACATGTTTTCCTTCTCCTTGAAGGACGAAGCCAAGTCGTGGTTGATTGGATTGAAGAAGAATGAGATAAGAACATGGCAGATCTGAAGGAGAAGTTTTTGTTGAAGTATTTCCCACCGGGGCTGACACTGAAAAGGAAGGCAGAAATTCAGGCCTTCAGCCAGCAATATGATGAGTCGCTGTATGAGGCATGGGACAGGTTTCGAGAAATGCTGAGGAAATGTCCAAAACATGGGATGTCTGATGCAGAGATCATTTGCCTCTTTTATGCTGGAGTGGATAATGACACACAACTCCGACTGGATAACATTGGTGGAGGAGATTTCCTTGATCTAGAGGAAGATGAGGCCATGAGGGCGATTGAAAAGCTAGCCGAAAACAGTTACAAATGGCCGAAAGAAAGAAGGGACTACAGAGTTGTGAAGAGTGTCGCTGCTACGAGGGATCAGGAAGAGATGAAGGAAAAATGGCTTCCTTGGAAACAAAGATGGACCTTCTCCTTCTGGATAGAGCTCAACAGCAACAGCAGCAGATGGGGAGTTCCTCAAAAGGAGGCACTCAGATTTCAAATCAGTGCAGCGAGATGGCTTCTTTGGAAACAAAGATGGATCTTCTTCTTCTGGATAGAGCTCAACAGCAACAACAGCAGATGGGGAGTTCCTCAAGGGGAGGAACTCAGATCCCGAATCAATACAGTGAGATGGGACAATTGGAAGCCCAATCAGCTGATGATGTGAACTACATTGGTAGAGGAAATTATGGGAACTACCGAAGGCCATACTATCAGAATGATAACCCTCCATATCATCCCAATAACCGATTCCACCCGAATCTATCTTATGGGAATCCGAATAATGCTATGAATCCACCTTCTGGATTTGAGCAGCGAGGAGAAGGATCGAATCAAGGGAACGGGGGTGATAATCCGAGGAGGCAGTATGGGAACCAGGACAGAAGAGGACAAAGTTCGAGAGAAGAGGAGCTTGAGAAGAGATTTGATAAATACGACAGTATGATGACAGAAATGCAGAATCAGATCTTTACAATTGCTAAGCATGTGAGTGGGAGCCATAAGCAGGGGCAGTTTCCCAGTGATACTGAAGCCAACCCGAAGAAGAACTGCAGTGCTATAACCACAAGAAGTGGCAAGTCATATGATGAGCCCAGTAACCCCACAGCGGGGGAAGAGAAACAAGGGCACCAGGATAAAACTTCAGAAGAGGAGGAGATTAAAATAGAAGTTACCCCCCAGCTAGTCAAAACACAAAAGGGGAGCACATCTGAGGAAATTTCTAAGGGAAGCAACATACCCTTTCTTCAACGACTTGCGAAGAATAAGTTGAGCAAGCAATTTGCAAGGTTCCTAGACCATTTGAGAAAGGTGCAGATTAACTTGCCACTGCTGGAGGTTTTGCAAGATATTCCGGGTTATGCTAAATTCCTGAAGGAATCGGTGACACAAAGAAGGAGATTTGGAGAGTTCGAGACAGTGAACTTGTTTGAAGAGTGCAGTGTTGTGATTCAGAAAAAGATGCCTATCAAGAGGCAAGATCCGGGGAGTTTCACCATCGCCTGTGTCATTGGAGGGTTGGAGTTTGGACATGCATTGTGTGATTCGGGTGCGAGCATTAATCTTATGCCGCTGTCTATATTCAATAGACTGCAAATTGGGGAGATCAAACCTACCACCATTACTCTCCAAATGGCAGATCGCTCTCTATCACAGCTGAAGGGAATTGTAGAAGATGTCCTGGTCCGAGTCAAGGACTTTATCTTCCCAGCGGACTTCGTAGTTCTGGATATGGAGGAAGACAAGAATGTGCCATTAATTCTAGGGAGACCATTCCTGCGCACTGGAGGAGCCTTGATTGATGTGAGGGAAGGAGAGCTGACTCTCCGCTTCAACGACCAGAAGATTACATTCTCCATCTCAGATGCAATGAAGAAGCACGAGGACAGGTATGATGAGTGCAACAACATTGAGGCATTATCTTTTCCTTTGTCTTTTGATCATGAGAAGAAAGATGCTCTAGAGGAGGTTATACATGACTCTCTGCACTCTAACCTTGATTTTGATGAGCTTTATGAGATTTGTGATGAGTTGCTAGAGATGGTGAAAGCATTGGAAGCTGCACCAGAGGTCAAACCAAAGCAAGATGTGAAGTTTCTGGAATTGAGGACCAAGGAGGAAGAGCTAGAGGTGAAATTGAAGAAGGAACATAGAAAGAACGAAGCCCCTGTGGTGGAGTTAAAAGCCCTGCCAGATAGCCTCAAATATGTCTTCCTAGGGGAGAAAGACACCTATCCAGTGATTGTGAATTCAGCGTTGTCAGAGACGAAAGTTGAAAAGCTGATGAGGGTCTTGAAGATGCACAGAGCAGCGATAGGGTGGCAGATTTCCGACATAAGGGGATCAGCCCGTCGATTGTGATGCATAAAATCATTCTGGAAGAAGGAAGCAAGCCAAAAAGACAACCTCAGAGAAGACTGAATCCGAAGATGCAGGAGGTTGTGAAGAAGGAGGTGATGAAGCTGTTAGATAATAACATCATATATGCTCTGAGTGATAGTGAGTGGGTCAGCCCAACTCACATGGTCCCGAAGAAAGGGGGATTCGAGAAAGTCATCAAGCCTGGAGGAGAGGAAGTGATGGAGAGACCGACTACAGGATGGCGTTTCTGCATTGATTAAAGGGCCTTAAATAATGCAACTCGTAAGGATCATTTTCCTTTGCCATTTATTGATCAAATGTTTGACCGTCTTGTAGGAAAATCTCACTGTTGCTTCTTGGATGGATACTCCGGATACAATCAAATTGTGGTGGCGCCTGAAGACTAACACAAGACAGCCTTTACTTGTCCCTACGGGATTTTTGCTTATAGGAGGATGCCCTTTGGGCTTGTGCAATGCGCCAGCGACTTTTCAAAGGTGTATGATGTCTATATTTCATGGTTTGATCGAAAATATTATGGAAGTTTTTATGGACGATTTCTCTGTGTTTGGTTTGTCTTTTGATGATTGCTTGGTTAACTTGAAAACTGTGTTGCAAAGATGTGAAGAGACTAACCTAGTACTAAATTGGGAAAAATGTCATTTTATGGTTAGAGAAGGGATTGTATTAGGGCATAAGGTCTCTAGTAGGGGAATAGAGGTTGATAAGGCTAAGATTGTAGCAATTGAACAACTTCCCTTGCCTAAGACAGTGAAGGGGGTTAGGAGTTTCTTGGGACATGCTGGGTTTTATAGGAGATTCATTCAAGATTTTTCCAAGATAACTAAACTTTTGTGTAGTTTGCTAGAGAAAGATATTGCCTTTGATTTTAGTGAAGAATGTGTGAGGGCTTTTGAGAGGTTGAAAAGTGCATTAGTGACAGCTCCTGTGTTGGTGACTCCAGATTGGGAGGAGGAGTTCATTTTGATGTGTGATGCTAGTGACTCTGCTGTGGGGGTAGCTCTAGGCCAGATTAGAGATAAAATTTTTAGAGTTATTGCCTATGCTAGCAAAACATTAAATCCTGCTCAATTGAATTACACTGTGACTGAGAAAGAACTATTTGCTGTTGTTTATGCTTATGATAAGTTTCGTGCTTATTTAATTGGAGCAAAATCTGTAGTTTACACTGATCATGCAGCGATTAGATACTTGTTTGCTAAAACTGATTCAAAGCCTAGGTTGCTTAGATGGATTCTGCTTTTGCAAGAGTTTGGCATGGAGATTAGAGATAAGAAAGGTTGTGAGAATGTAATTGCAGATCATTTGTCTAGGTTAGAGAATCCGGTTGAGGGTGATAATCAGGGTAGCTTAATTAAGGAGGATTTTCCTGATGAAAGGATTATGACTGTGACTACTGCTAGTGTTCCATGGTATGCAGATTTTTGTAATTT
The DNA here is from genome assembly GCA_026898455.1 of Plectranthus barbatus. Taxonomy (NCBI): domain Eukaryota; kingdom Viridiplantae; phylum Streptophyta; class Magnoliopsida; order Lamiales; family Lamiaceae; genus Plectranthus; species Plectranthus barbatus. The sequence continues at coordinate 5,693 of JAPKLW010011712.1, read as the reverse complement.
TTTGGTTGCAGGTGTATTACCTCCTGAGTTGGAGCCCTATCAGCGGAAGAAATTTCTGAAAGAGGCAAAATACTACTACTGGGAAGAACCGTACCTGTTTCGCAGGTGTGCTGACGGTGTCATCCGTAGGTGTGTCCATCAGAGTGACTGGAGGAAGATCATGGAGGAATGCCATCATTCGGTAAGCGGAGGTCATTTCGGTGCAAACCGAACAGCTAGAAAGGTATTATCTTGCGGTTTTTATTGGCCTTCAATTTTTAAGGATAGTATTGCTATGGTGCGAGCATGTGAGAGATGTCAGAAAATGGGGACTATAACCCGAAGGGATGAGATGCCTCAAAAGATTTTTATCGAGGTTGATATATTTGATGTGTGGGGCATCGACTTTATGGGTCCTTTTCCATCCTCGTTTGGGTTTAGATATATTCTCCTTGCTGTGGACTATGTGTCTCGATGGGTTGAGGCCATACCCACTGTTACAAATGACTCTCAAGTGGTACTTAAGTTTTTGCAGGCATTAGTTGCTCGATTCGGTATTCCCAGAGCCTTGGTGAGTGATGGGGGCAGTCACTTCTGCAACAAACTCATGGATAAACTGCTGGCGAGATATGGAGTGCGTCAAAGAGTAACAACAGCTTATCATCCACAAGCCAATGGACAAGCTGAACTGGCTAATCGAGAGATCAAGCAGGTACTGGAGAAGACGGTGGTGAGTCGGAAGGACTGGAGTAAGCGACTCAATGAGGCTTTGTGGGCCTACCGGACAACCTTCAAGACACCAATCGGCATGTCCCCATACCAACTGGTTTATGGCAAATCTTGCCATCTTCCGGTTGAAGTTGAGCATAAGGCGTTCTGGGCCATCAAGACGTTAAATCTGGATTTTCTGAAAGCTCAAGGGGATCGAGTGCAGAAGCTGAATGAACTAGAAGAGTGGAGACACGAGGCCTACGAGAACACAAAGTTGTGCAAGGAGAGAACCAAACGATTTCACGACCGACAGATTCGAGTGAAAAAGTTCTACAAAGGTGATATGGTTCTTCTCTTTAATTCCCGCTTGAAATTGTTTCCGGGTAAATTCCGTTCTCGTTGGACAGGGCCATACAAGGTGCGAGAAGTGTTCGAGAATGGTACTCTGGAACTGGAGACTGAAGATGGCCACTACTTCAAGGTGAATGGGCACCAGGTTAAGCGATTTCACACTTCCGAGCAACCTCGAGCTGTGGATGAAATCTCCCTTGCATGAAGGTAAGTGGGTAAGTTCGTCGAGCTCCCGACGTTAAACGCAGCACTTCTTGGGAGGCAACCCAAGTTCGAATTGTTTATCGTGTGTTATTTAGATTAGAATTGCATATGTTTTGAGTATTATTTCGCATTGTGTTAAGTTTGGGGGATAACTATGTTGTTGGAAGTTGATTGGAAAGATGCAGGGATGGAAATACTTCATTTTAAGGGAAGAATTTCGTGTAGGGCCGTGACAAATCCCGAGCGGGGCCTCTTTGTCCCGTTCGGGATGTAATAAATGTAAAATAAAGTGCCCAGCCGAGACAAATCCTGAGCGGAATCCACATGTCCCGCTTTGGACGCGGAACTTTTGATGTATCCCGAGCGGGAGCCTCTCATTCCGCTCGGGATGGAATTTTTGAAGAAAAATAGGAATCGCCGTGGTCCGTCCCGAACGGGATCCTACCGTCCCGTTCGAGACCGGTTTGGTTTTTGCTGCTTAACCGGGTCGGTTCAGCCGTCCCGAGCGGGATAGGGCTGTGCGCTCGGGATCGGTCGCGAGCCTATAAATATAGGCCGCGCGGGATCATTTCTTTTCGCTTTTTTTTCTCTACCGAACGGTACCATTCTCCTCCCCTTGTTTTTCCTTCGATTTTTCGGTGAATCTAAGGTAATTTCTACCCCTTATTCACGTTTATTTATTGTTTGCATTGAATTGTTGAAGTTTTGTTTGATAATTTGGGGAATTTGTGGTGTTTTAAGTTCTAACCTAGGGCTTAAGAGTTATGCACGATAGGTGTTTGATAGAATGCCCCAATGCATGTTTGAGGGTTAAAGTATACATTTGTTACGATTTCTGGGCATATTTCTTGATTTTAAATGGGATTCATGGTGAATTTTGGTGAAATTGGGGATTGTTGATATTATTTGCACTATGGGGTTTGATTTAAATTGTTAATGTGGAATGTGAGTGATGAGTTGTTCATTTTGCTATAATGATTCCTTATGAACATGATTTATGGTAAATTTTGGGGTGCTTACAAGTATGGTTATATATGGATGAGCTTGAAATTGATTTCTGATTGAATTTTTGCAGAAAATATGGCACCCAGGCGCCCGGCTGGTTTCACTGAAGCCGAGTACAAAGCTTTCAAAGCACTGAGCAAATGTGTAGTGCACGGTTCAAAGTACCCCTGCCCGGCGACGATGACTGCATTGGGCATCAAAGATGATGTAGAGGCTCTGTTAAAGAACATTGGTTGGGGAGCCCTACTTGAGAAGAAGTGGCCGGCAATGGAGGAACAGACTAAGGAGTTCTTGGCGTCCGCTTTTGTGCGGAGGAGCATGGGAAATTGGTCGAGCCATCTGACTTTCAAGAAGGGGGGAACCCGCTATAACTTGGAGCGCAAGGAATTGGACGCGATTTATGGGTGCGATGAGGAGGCAAGATATGTCCCTGACGTGTTCGACCCCAAGCTTTGCTGGCAGATGATCTCCGGCGAAACTGTTTTGGGAAATTTGAGAATGAAGCTGGCCAAGGCTTCTCTTATTCGGAACCCGGTTCTGAGGTACATCCACAAGACGGTGGCGAACTCAGTCTCTGGCCGCCATGAGACTAACAACGTCATCATGTCGGAACTCTTCATGCTCCACTTCCTGCTTGCTGGAGCTCCCTTCTCCATGGCTGCTGGGGCTATGGACAACTGGAGCCGACTTCCCACTTGCTCCAACATCTATTGTGGAGGTCTGATCACCCCGATCCTCGATCATTTCCAGATTCCCCGGGAGGGCACGGAGGTGCCACCGTCTGTGGTGGACCTCCCGGTACTTACGTTGGCCAAGTATATATCTGCCATCCGGGAGAATCTTTTTCTGTATAAGTTGGTGGGTGACGCCTGGTTTATGTTGCCAAATACTGCTGCTACCTCGATCATCGCTCCTAACTCCGGGGCGAATTTGTTGTTGGAGTCTCCCGAGCACAGAGCTCGATGGTTCCGGAAGAGGCGTGATGGTACCTATGGGTTATATGAGCACAATGCTCCTGCCCAGGAGGACGATGATGATGAGTCCACCGACGAGGAGAAGCCACAACATGAGCAGGGGACCGGGACGTCCTCAGCTGGAGGCCGTCGCGCATGGCAGACTGAGATGCTGGAGACGATGCAAGGCATGTCGTCCTCGATGGCTGGACTGGATTTGAGGATGGCAGGGTTGAGCACGGAGATGACGGGATTGAGGGCTGATATGGGAGCCCAGAGGACGTGGATAGAGCAGAGGTTCACTGGGGTGAACGACAGATTGTCCAGCGTAGAGACAGAGTTACATGATTTGATTGACCGGTTCCCATCCTACTATCAGAGGTGCAGGCGGAACTCTGATGCTCCGGGAGGTTCTCAACAGTGATTGTCGCCCTTTCCGTCTTTTCAAACTTAGTTTCTTCGAACTAAGTTTGGGGGGTTGGACGGACGGACGCCGATTTTCCCTCTTATCCCTATCTTTTACTTGTTATGTTTTGTTGAACTGATTTACTTGCTTTCTTAGTTATACTGAATTTGGTTAGGATTTAAGTGATGGAGTAATTCGATTTGGTTGTAAAATGATTAATCTTTGTCTGATAAAGATTGTGATGTTTGGAAACTCCTAGATTTTGTGTTGTTATGGTGATGTTACAGGTGGATTGAGCGATAACAAGCGGAACCATGCCGAAATTTTTGTGTTTTCTACCTGGTAACTGTCGGAAGTAGGGTACACTCACTCTGATCTAACTCTCACACTTTCTATGAATTGAAAGATTGGTTCTGAATTTGAGTGCTCGCAAGTGAGGTGTGCTTGATTGTGATAACTTAGGCTTGAGATTGAATTCTTGACGAGGCATGAACATGATTTGAATCGTTTGAGCTTATGATAGGGCGGAATAACTTGAAATTGATGCATGCTTTTGGTTGAACAAATTTGGCATTTGACGTCATGTTATATTAATGCTTAGAACTCAACAACTTTAACTTGTGAGGTTTGAGCCCAATGAGTCCATTTGATCTCATTTTTGATTTATTGTGAGAGGCAAGCACAAGCGGAATGAGTAGAGTCTGTCAATGCCACGTAGTTTAACATGTACATTGAACTAGAAAATGATCTTAGGCCATTCTTTCTTAGTACCAACCTTTGATATTATTGGAGTATAGGGTGGAAACATAATTGCCCTAACCATTGTTTCGGAGCCACTTTGAGCCTTGAATTCTTTCATGTGTGTTTAGGAACGAGATGTGGTTTAGGATGAGTTGAGATGAGAAGAAGTGAGTGCTTGAATTGAATTCTCGGAGTGAGTGAAATGATGATTGAAAAAAATATATATAAAAAAGAAAAAACAAAAGAAAAAAAAGGGAAGAAAAAAAAGGAAGAAGGAAAAGAATAAAAATAGATATCTATATTGTGTGGGAAAGAGAACAAGAAAAGTGAAAAGAAGTCTGTACGTATTAGTTGAAGGGTTGATTGGTTGGATGTTGAGAAAAGGGTTGGGATAAATGGGTCACTTTTGCCTAAAACACCCTACCTGTTAGTAAGCCACGTTACAACCCGATAAAAGCCCTATTTGATTCTAGAACGATGTTTCAATGTGAACAAATGTGACAGTGATGAACGATATGAATGAAACTTGTGTACTTGTGCTTTAGTGAAAGAAAGAAAGATTTTACCTTATACAGCTGAGTGTGAGTGTTACAATTTATATGATCACATGCCGGTAAGGTTGAGTTCTTTGCATTAATCTAAACATGGTAGATAATGAAAACTTTGTGAGATTGAAATATGCATTGATAGATAGTGGTGAGCTGTGAAGCATTGCACCAAGCGAATGAAAATCTAGTTTTTGTTTTTGATTGAGGACAATCAAAGGTTTAAGTTTGGGGGGTTTGATACGTGTGTAATTCGCATTATTTTTGGGGTTGAATTGAATGAATTAATGAGGATTAAGTGCACAAATCACAAACATATCTCTTATTTTCATTGATTTTCCGTCACTTGGTGTTCGTGAGTTGTTTTGAGTGTACAGGGCATGAAAAGTGTTTGAAATTGGAGTTTTGGAGCTAAATTGAGGCTTTGGCCGAAGCAAATCCCGCTCCGGATGAATATGTTCCGTTCGGGACAGGAAATACGAAAATTGGCAAAAATTTGAAGACGGTCCCGCTCGGGACGGCTTGGTCCCGTTCGGGACCAGAGCTCGGAAGGAAATGGTCTCGTTCGGGATACGTCAAATCGGCGTGAATTCGAGGGAAATTTTTGGAGAAACCTTAGCCCATCCCATTCGGGACAGGCTCGTCCCTCTCGGGATGGGTCGGGACCCTTCGGCGTTTTGTTTGCTCCGTCCCGCGCGGGATTGATATTTGTGAAGGACGATTCCGTTCGGGATCGAACTACTGGGCTGCGGATTTCTCAACTATAAAAGGCCAAGGCATGTTACAAATTAGGGGTTC
>JAPKLW010011711.1:0-10665 GCA_026898455.1 Plectranthus barbatus | reverse complement strand
AATCAGAGTCCTTACCTGACCGGTAGTCTTATTACTATCCGGGCTAATGCATTAGACTTACAATACCACGGGGGTAGCTAATCCCCGATCCAGCACATCTCCAATATCATTCATAATCATCACCAACATCAACAACATCAATTATCAATTGCAAAGGTGCCAAAACAGTTATACGGTGCTCCATAGTTTAAAACAAAAACACTTTTATTTTATTTGAAAACATTTGCGAAAACTCATTTGTAGGATAAAGTAGTGCCCACCTTAATTTTGAAGGAGTGTTCGATTCACTTGATTCTCCTAGGGGATGCTTCTTTGCCACAATCACCAACACCTAGATTATGACACTAAATTACTAGGTGTGTTCATTTAATTGCATGCATGGTTCACATAAGTGATTATTCATCTAATTCATTTAGCATGCTTCAAGTAGTTGTTTCATACTTAGGCTCCACATATAATCATGCTTGCTAAGATTTATTTAACAAGTAGGCTTGTATATATCATGCTCTTGCAATTTAATCAACATGCTTGATAATTATGTAACAAGTACCATATGAGTTCCTCTAGAATTCATTGACCATTTACATGCTTATAGACTCACCATATAATTTCTTGTGGCTTTCATATTTTGTTTTATAGGTGTGTGCAATGAGACTCTCTAACATGTTTAGGTCCTATAATTAAATGCATAATATTGATTGGTAACTATGTAAAACAATTTTGAAACAAATCTTTATTTCTGAAAATGTGTTAATGTAGTTTAAGAAAATAATTGGATGCAATTTAGAAGTACTTTACGACCTTGAACTTTAAAAGACTCCTATTTACACATTCTAGATAATATCATTTTCAAAACAATGCCGAATGAAATATACATGGAATTAAGACATGAAATTTTACATGAAGAAACTAGATTTTTAAATGAGTATGCTTCAATTGACGGTTTATAAAAATCACTTTTCGTTTGGGAGATATGGGCTGGGGGAGATCGGATTTCCTGAACGTTTTAACTACAGTCTGAAAACAGGGTGCAACTTCAGAAATTGATTGTGATTAAAATACATATGCTAATGACTTAGAAATTAATATGCAAGCTTTATAATGTGTCTAAGACCTATAAATAAATTTTGGGAATTTTATGAAATGTCTAAGTGCAGTTTTCGAAACCATTTTCAAAATGCGACACAGAATGACACACAGTTTTGCAGGGTGCATAACTTTCGAATCGCATAACATTTTCACATGAAACCAAAGCCAAAATCTTCCTAACACATTCAAGTATAACATATTTAAATTTAAGATTAATTGGAAATTATATAGCAGACCTAACACACAAGGTAAAACAGGGGTTCTGTTCTGCGAATCTTATAAAGTAACAGATTCTCCCAAAGTCAAAGTGTGTATTCCCTTATTTTTCATTAATTCCTCGGTTCATATAAAGGGATGAAACTTGGCATGCATAATAAACACAATGTCTAGGATTTATCATGAATTTAGGAATTATTTGTATCAAGTATAGCTATTTTTAAAACATGCATGAATCAGTTCGGTCACAGCTCTGCCACATCAACTTCTAAAAATCATATCTCTCAATGTACTCAACCTTTTTGAATGAAACCACTTGGAGAATGTCCCTAACTCTTCAAAGTACGACATATAAAATTATTAGACTAAATTGAGGTTCATAAGTAGATGAAATGCATGCTGGAAACTCGGATCTGAAATCTGCCACTTCTGAAATTAAAGACTTAACATGCTAACTTGGTCACTAAGCTTTTTAACACGATTTCCTTGGCAACAACATGACATGCACGAATTTTCAGAGGTAAATCACACTCACAAATATCATATGAACATGGGTAATCATTTATCTTATAGATTCATGGTGAACTTATCACCCCAACATACCAAAATCTTAAGGGGAAAAACAGCATCACATCAACACATTCAACTCATTCAATCCCTACTCAAATTCTTCCAAATTCGAAACTTAGGCCCTTGATCATACATGCAATTACACAAACATCTTAAGGACATTAAATGGAAGATAGGAAAGGGGTTACTTGAAGAGTAAATTTCAGATTTGAAGTTCCTCTATGGAATCGACGTTCTTGAGCTCTTCTCGCTCAAACCTTCGTGTTTCCTGCTCCTCTTAACCAAGTAGACTTCGTTTATCCTCAATTCGTGTCCTTTCCTTTCGATTTCCAGCTAGGTCGAAAATTTGGATGTGAGGAATTGATAGGGCTTTTGGTATCAATAGATAGAGGAAGGTGAGGGGATTCCGAATATGCGATTCTTAAGGCTAATCGTGCAATTTGGGGTGGGATATCGGTAGTGAGAAAGGCTGCACCTTCAATGGTGTTCTTGGTGTGTCGGAGAAGGAAGAGTCGAAGGAGAGGGGGAGAGGGAGTCGATCAATGGAGAGAAGGAAATTAGAAGGAAAAAGGGATTTATTGGAATAATAGGGTTATGATATTTTTAATCTAATTATTTTGATATTTACTAATTTATCCTTACTTAAAATTTTAAACACACCCTCAAGAAACTCTAGCATGGTAATTTCCCCTTTTATTCTTTATTTATTTAAACACTTTAATTTAATTGTTTCCTACTTTGGGTTATAAATCCCAATTTAATCAAATCATTCCATTCTAAAATAATCAATTAAATTCATAAACATTCCAAGCCAAATAAATCATTATGGCCGAACATAAATAAATATCGGGGCCAAGAAATTCATTCCGGTATTTCCCATCGGAATTAAATCATCAATGATTGGTTGCAACATCTCCACAACATATATACATTTCCATAATCCTTCCCAAATAATTAATCATCCAAAATTGAGAACTTAAATCCCAATATACTATTCAATTAACTAAGCGATCGGAAATAGTGAGAAGACTATTTAATTCTCTTCTCAATAATTTATTTGTAATCGCATGGGATTTAATTAATAATCGCGATCGGAAATCATAATGTCTAACTTGAAATAATAGTAATTAATTTAATAAGATATCTCCTATTGAGATTTGTTCTTGTCGAAAAAGGGTCGGATTTTCGGGGCGTTACATCCTACCCGCCTTACAAAAATTTTCGTCCTCGAAAATTGAAAGCTATTGTAGGAATAGCTCCGACTTTTACTTCCTTGTGCCTTTCTTCAAGTTTCTGAGCAACTCCTTTATTTAGCGTTATCGCGTCACGTTCGGAGTTGGTATTTCTTTCGTACGGTTTCTCACAAGTTTCCTATGAGTTGTTTTGGGCTTTACGTCATGACATAACGTAGGCCTTGCGCTATTATTTGGCGTCGTCTATCGTGTTTAGCATCATACGCAACTCGCGAGATCGAGGTTGATGAAATTCATTACGCTCCTCGTACATACGTGGCGACTAAGTTGACGGATGAACTGGGTCATCCTCATTGACTATCTTGTATAGTCCTCAAGGCCTCAGTTCTTTACTTCTCAAGTGTAACTCTTCCGCGGAGTTCTATACCCTAATCATAGTCAAGGTACTTGGTTGAGTATTGGTTTATAATTTATATCGTCTTCATGACTCCTCCATCTCTGGTGGATTACCGAGTCAATTTGGTTTATGTTCCTCACTGTTCCAGGGTCGGGTGTATTTCTTTACTCGGCTCTTTTCTTGAGATGGTGGTCCACCTTTCTTTCACAGTGGCACTTTAGATGGTACCATGCTTTCAATTGTCTGGTAAGTAATACCAGAAGTTTTCTGATTACCTTCGGGTTTATTTTCGGTTCATCCTCATTCTAGCATTATGGCTCTTATGTATTATCTAGGACTAGTATCGTCCATTCCATCATGTTCATTCTTTTATGAACAAACAGTAGCCGTGCTATAATTTAACTTCTTTTGTATTTCTTTTGTGCTTGGTCTGAGTTTGGGGCTCACCTCGGAGCTCTCGCCAAAAATATCGCGACTCAAAGTTCCGCATATGGGGTTGTCTTGGCACTTGGACAAGTGGGTCAGGGTCCTCTGTGCTTCTGCTACGCCACTCTAATTCAGAGTTGGGACGTGTTGCGACACTCTTGTCAAAATCAGCAAGGTTCGACTCCTTACGCATTAAGTTGCTTTCCTGCATAGATCCGTGTCTACTCCTTGGTTCTATAGACAACCTTTGCGCTAGCGAGCATTTACGCTTTTCATCATTTATCTATAGTTTCTCGAATGTTGGCATTCTCTCTTTATGGCTTGAGAGGTTCGTTTGGAAATCACTGGTTATGTATTCCGATTATCGCTCGTTATATCTCGACGATCGTGCTCTATCTCATTGTGTCAATGTGGCTTCTCTTGCTAATAATTAAGGTTGTTTCTTGTGATCGACATTTGCGAGTGAAATTCTTTCTTTGAAATTACTGAGGTAAGCTTGTTTGTCTTTCTTCATAATCTCTTTGTCACATCCGATGTAAGGGCGGCTAATATTCATTTCTTCCTGTAGAACTAGTAAGTTCAAGGGCTCTTCGGCATGCTCATATTCATTATTGTTCTTCCTCACGTTCTTTTGTGGTTGGACGTTGCGTTGTTTAGTATGTTCCTATAATAATGTCGGTAGTCGTCGATTTCCTAATGTCTAGTCGTTCGAATATCGTAATATTAATATCACGTTTGACCTAAATTCTAAGTAGTCGATGCTCCAAATGTTTCGTTCTCCCCGATGGTAGTATGGTATTCTTCATGTTGCCTCCGTCTTGTTTTCCGGAACTTGAGCGTTTCTGCGCATGTTGCATAGATGACTAATACGTTTTAAGACGTGGATTGACGTACTTGCAGGCGTTCGATATGATTCTCGAGATCTCCTTCCTTCTTGACTCCTAGTGCTGGTGTGGTATTCTTCCTTGGCGGTTGGCTTAGCTTGTAATGATTGACAAGTCGGATTCCTAAAGTGGTTCTAGCGTGCGTTCTTATGTGGTAGGGTGGTCTATACTATCCTATTCCTATCGTATTCCGTCGGCGATGCTGAGGTTACGCGCGTAGTTGTATTGCGATTTTCCCTTTGTCCTGGATCGTGATGGCGAGGGGCTTTGTTCTTCTGGCGGTGGTTGTAAGCGTCGTCCTTCCTGCAGGATTCTTGCCTCTGATTGTCTCTCGTACGATGGTGACGGTTTGCTGTAGTACGCATGGTATCCTTCGAAGTTGTCGGTTCTTTGATAAGAATATTTGACCGTCTCGTGGTGGATTCTTGTGTGATTGCTGGTCCGATTTGTTGTCACGATGTCGATTCTCGTTTGAGTCCTTTTTTCATTATTCGCAATGTGGCTGCTGATTGGTGATTGCTCGGGAACTCGTATTCATATACGACGTTGCTTTAATAGTGGATATCTTCTTTCTCATTCAATCTTGTATACTTCGTTTACCTAGATAGGTTAGAGCGGTCGTGTTTCTTATACTCATGCGATCAAAACTCTTTTGGTTCTCGGCATCGAGGTCAATTTGCTTACTTGAGATTCGCTTAAATACGACTCATACGTGTGCGTACTAATCGAGCTAAATAATTCGCGTTACTTTTCCTCGCATATCAAAAAAAAAAATTTATGGTATTTCCTCGTTCTATTGAACACTATCTAATGATTAATTATCATCAATATATATCGATTTATCACGGTGCACATGCACTCATTCCCCAATATCTTCATACTTCAAATCAAATCGAATTTACATTTCAATCTGCTTTTAGCAGTACAAATTCCCACAGAATTTACCAATGATATTTCATCATTTAAATTTGTATAATATGACTCTTGGTCATACAATCAATCACAACATGAAGGTGCACATCACCTTCTAGTATATAAAATACTCGTATATGCTTCTATACAATATCTTATTCATAGAGCCTAATATTCATCGTAGGCGAATTATACTTGTTAACATCTCGTATGTCGTTATTGAAGTATGTCGAACGTATTCATATAACAGAAGATTGTACGAGTCGGAGAACTTTCGAGGTAATCAATTAGGACTTACTATGTCGTCACGTATGGTTCAAGGGTTTCAAGTTTCAAATCTCATCATGATATGCACGGTATTCAATTTGTGCTCATCGATTGGAGTTGAGATCATAATATCTCGTCATTGCTCTAGTTTCCTTGCCAATTATCGTACTATACTCTGATCGATCTAGTCGTGTCAAACAAGATATAACGCGTCGAGTAAGTTGAGACTTCACGAATTCTAGTCCATGCATTTGCATGTCATGTCGACTGCTACGCTGCGCCTTGATTAGAATACTTTCGTATCGATCGAATTAGATTGCATTGGTCGATATAGGCGCTTTACAATATCCTTCCTTGAGTCTCCCTTCTATGTCGTTCGAATGTGGGACGTCGATCGAATCGGTTATGTCAGATGATGTTCTCATACATCGGTTGGAGTTCTTGCATTGATAGGGTTTCTTGTGTTGATCAAGATATGGGTCACCTTGACTCGCTTCAGAAGTTTGTGTCGATCGAGGTAGCCGACATTGGCCGTAATGAAGTCACACCTTGAAAATGAATTTCGCGAAGGTCAAAATAAGTGTCTTTGAGCGATGTCATCTATGTCGATCGATATTCTTTAGTGTTGTCCTGAGATGGTAGTTGAGGTGCGTAGTTCCGGTTTTGATTCTTTATGTAGCATCTCGATTGAGTCGGATATTTTATCGTACCATAGTTCGCAAAATGTTGTATAATTAGCTATCGTTCATTTCCAATGTTTAGCAATTCTCGCTTCGCCTATATTTCATTCTTCCTACTTCGCGAAGGATCTCGTAAACTTGCGCATTCGATGTAGATATGGTGTTGCACTCTCATGACATTATTGGTCTTTCATTCGTATTTAGTGTAATTTACCAAGGCCGCATCAAGTGAATTTAGCGAATGCACGATTTCATTTTGATTCCTTCCTCGTGTCGACCCATTTCTATTCATGTTGGTCGATTCGTGGGTTCGTGTTGGTTAACACCTTTCTCCCGTCGACTAAATAAAGAGGTCACCAATTACTCTCGAGATTTTCATTCGCGTCGATCAGTATGCTTAATGTCGATTGATACCTACGCGTCAGTCAATTTATATTGTGCGTCGACCAAATAGAGCGCAAGCATTTTTAGCCATCTCTATACTTAGCCAAATTCTCAGCTCCGAATCCGAAAAATATATTTCCATTGGCTTCAAAACTCAATCACCACTGTTAGGAAAATACATAACGAGTTTCGGTGCCCATAACACTTAATTACTCAAGTACGGGGCTCGGACATGAATTGAAATTCATGGTTACAACGATTACGCTCGACGAAAGGGTGGTTAGCACTAGGTTAGGATTGCGAAGCTAATCCTACATCAAAAGATGTTATTCTTTCTTTCCTCAAGGGTGGATTACTTCGTGCCCTTGACCCCACGTCGTATACTTGCATATGTGTAGCCTCGCGTACTTGTTTGCATTTATATTTGGAAAATTTGTATATATGGATCATACTACCTTGGAAATATTTCACTTTAATTGTCATGATTCGATCACCTATCGCTTGCTCAAGACCTTAGGTGTCGAGTATTAAGTCCGTTAATTCATATTTCAAACAATTAGGCTTGCTTAGCTTCATTCCGGCCGAACCGCGGTCTGCTAGTGAACCGCGGCCCTGACCGCGGCATTTAGCCTGTTTTTCAGCTCTCTGTCGCCGCCCGCGGTGCTTCTGTCGCTGCCCGCGGTGGCTGACCGCGGCAATTTGCCTTGGTTTCGACTCTCTGTCGCCGCCCGCGGTGCCGACCGCGGCCTGACCGCGGCGACTGCCTTGTTTCAGCTTCTTTGTCGCCGCACGCTGCACTGGGTGGCTACGGCTTGTTTTCCTCGTCTCAACACCTCCTGTACCTCATTCTTCTTACTCCATTCATCCCGACACGATTTGTTGGGAGATCATTAGGTATGGAAAGTTGTTTCACTATGGCTCAAGAAATTCTAAACACGAGAGACGAGTAAAATCACCACTCCGGTATAATCAAAATCATCAACCAACATCCTAAGGTCGTGATAATTCTATCAAAAGATGATTTCTGCGGGATTAAACATAATGCTCACACATGTGGATATTCGGAATACGATACGTAATTAATGGCGCAATGCTCGGACACGATTTAAAATGTCAAACAACACCTGATATCCATAACAATTTTATCAAACATGATTCGCTTAAGGTCAACACAAGGTAATCAAATCCAGAATACATCACAAGAACAAAATAATTAAATTAAAGGTTCCAAGTCTTGTTTCCAATAGTCTTATCCCAAGTTAAGGACGTGGTGCCGTAGTTGAATTGGCACTTTCAACTCTTTCGGAGCCTCTCGCTTGGTTCCTTGCCCTTCTTAACATTTTGGTAACCCTTGGGGGTGGTCTCCCACGGATCCCTTCCATAATGAAGGCGACTACATTTTCCTCGTAGCCTTGTGGTAACTTGGGACCTTCACCATATGGCCCCGGTGGTGGCATTCTGAATTGCGCATCTCGCAACCCAACCTCATCCAACCAACCGTTGGCATCAGCCTCCACCAAGTTTTCTTCTACATTAACCCTTAGGTATTCACTTGCTCGATCCCACGCCCATGCTTGCCATTCCGTGGGTAGGATTTCCATCAGCCTTAGGATGGCTTGGGCGTCATTGATCCCGTATTTTGTCGCCCACATCCAATCACCGTGGAACCAAGCTACCATGGTGAATACATCCGTCGCTACTTTGTATTCCGAGTGGAAGAACTCGTTTAGTGTGCGTTGTCTATACTCCTCTTCCTGAATTCTTCTGCTTAGAACGTTCTTAAACATGGCTGCAATGGAAAGGTTTCTCTCGAGGTTAGTCCATCGCATAATATAACAAGTAAATAATATGATTATGCAAAATAAATAAGGTATGGGTGTTTCACCCGATGTAATGGTTTCCATTACAATTGTAATTATACATTATGGTTTTCCGTTCGACATGTTCACGAAATTCTTTCGTGTTATAGCCTACTTATTAATTTATATCCTATAGTTATACAATATCTACCCATAATAGTACTATCCTTACTGTTATCTATCGCTACTCAAATAATCATCAAATATAACATATATCCTCATGTATTTAGCATATGCTCATAAATGTTCCCATTTGGGTTTCTCGTATCACATCATGCATGATACCCATTCAAGTAATTCAATCAATACATACATGCAATGCATATTATCACTTTCCTTATTCTCATTTCATATCATACATTACACTCGTTTATCTAATTGAGCTCGACTCATTATTTTCATGAATTTATTCAAATCAATTTTTGCCTCATCATGCTTTATCTCATACATTGCATTTCTCTTCTCATGCTTGCATCATGCTTCATAATAATCGTATGATTTATCGTATGCTCTCAGTAAATTTTAAAAGTTCAACATTTTCGAGAGCGTACCTTTGTAACAGTGACGGTGTGGGGCGTTGTGAGGGATGTCGGACTTATCATTACCCATATTTCAAATATTCATAGAGGAAAACTCAAATAGCCAGGTACTCAAACATAGCATTTTTGGTAGCACAAAGCAAACCTCGAATGCATTTAAGAATCTTATTTCAAATAGGCATGCTAGTATTTCAAACGAAAGAATTGGGATCCAAAAGGTATTAGAAATGATTCCAAATGAATACATGATTTGAATTTTGACTCGCTTAGATTTCAAATGAAGGATCACATTTACAAAAGATTAAGCGGCTTTCAAATAATAACATGATTTGGAAACTAGACATGACATTGAAGCAACACTTTCATCACGGAATACCAAATAGGTTCGAATAGACAAGTGATAGCATGCTTGGCCGAAAAAGATAAGTTTCAATTGAGGTGCAATAATAAACGGGGTCCAATTTACGTGATGGATCAAGGAAGCACGTTAGTAAGCAAAAGAGTCAAGCGAATGTGATTTACAAATAGATATGCTTACTTGAGGAATCAACCCAACAACAAATGATAATAAGGCATAATCAAGTATGATTGGAAGAGAGGAGACAATTCGGTACTTAAGAACAATTGAAGAAGGTTAATTACATAGGCTCAATCAATAGAAGACGAATTACAACAAAGAGATGCAATACAATTGTGCATGCTTAAGTGAGAAATTAAATTGACAATCAAGAGATAAAGATGGAGGAATAATTTTGCATGCTTGATCAAGGAAGACGATTTACGACAAGGAGGATGTGGTACAATTACACACACTTTGAATGAAAGGAAGTATGCTAACAATCAAGAACAATTAAAGAAGAAACACAAGTATGCATGCTTGTTTTTCGAATTTATTCCAAGTAGAGATCAATGGTCAACGTAACTTGAAATAGCAATAGGCATGCTTCTTCATGAATGACAAGTATACAATCAAGAAATCAAATGAAGATCAAGGAAAATGAGCATGCTTGGTTAAACAATTTACTCCAAGAAAAGACAAGTAACAAATAAGCATGGAATAGCAAGTAGGCATGTAATCGAATTGGAAACCTCGAGTACGATGAGGTTCCGATACAGAGCCATTAAACCTACGCTCTGATACCACCTTCTGTCGCGCCCCCAAACCGGGCCTATGCGACAGTCCCACGTGCGGACAATGCACTCTAAGGGTTTTGAACAAATTAAAAATGCTTTGACAATAATGGAGTTG
>JAPKLW010011710.1:549-10667 GCA_026898455.1 Plectranthus barbatus | reverse complement strand
AGTAGATTAATTAATTACCTATCTCCGCTCGGTCTCAAGATAAATTACCTATCTCCGCTCGGTCTTCAGATAAATTACCTACTGGGTAGAGTTGCAGGGCCTCTTCGGGTAATGGTTTCGACACGACCGGGGTTGTTGAGGGATACTTTTTGAACAATTTAAGGGCATCTTCATATTCTGTGGTCCACTCAAACTGTTTTGCTTTCTTCAGCAGTTCAAAGAAGCGACATGTTCGATCATAGTAACGGGTTGCAAAGCGTCTGAGGGCGGCAATTATCATCTTATCTCGTCGATAGGGAGATCATACGGTGTGTAGTAGATCACGGAAGATCGTATGGATCGTTTGACCTAGCGAGATATAAATAGTTATACAGCTGAGACAGTTCCAGGATAAACTGTCGGTGTAGGCTGCAGCATACGCGGTAATAAGCATCTTATCTTGGATGGCTTGGTATGCTGGTGTGGGGTACACATTGATAAAAACCTAAGTCGAGATCGATTCTTTTATCTGACATTAAAAGAATCTAGATCTCTATGGCTTGATGAGATCCTAAGCCTATATGAAGGTACAGAAGTATACACATATTGTGTATCACTTTGAGTTGCAGTGAAAGGCTCTAGTTGAGCTTGTATATCTGTATCTTGGGTGATAGCAGTTTGTGTATGACTGTCTGGTACTGGAACTAGGTAACCACATCCAGTATAGGATGATGACATTCCCTGAGCAGCTCAAAAGGTTCGTTATGCTAAAGTCCTGCAGGCTGATTAAGTTCAAGCATAAGTGAAAAGGTTTGAGTGGATTGACTCAGAAATATAAGATGTTAATTAATTAAATAGCTTATCAGATCTTAAATTAATTAACGAATGTCTGTAACCTTAAATGTGGGGATAAACCGAGCCCAAGCAACCCGTACCTCAAAACGTGGTAGAGAATAGGTAGGACAGTATTCATTCTCTGGTGGAATGAATCAATATTAATTAATTAATTAATTATATTCTGGGTTGAATATGAGAATTAATTAATTGATAGGCCTTATTTTCTATTTACATTCTGGTCCCTGGTCTGGCCCATGAAAACTCAGGCCCAATAGAAGTCCAGTATTTTCCTATAGGCCTCAGTTTCTCAGATCACAACACACCACAAGATCATATGTTGCAGCACAACAAACCAGTATTTTGGGAGCTATGGTGATCGACTAGATCTGAGAAACGAGGAGGAAATTCTGCTTCTCAACCGGGCAAGAAATCCGAAGGGAATCTTCACCAGATATTCGGATTGGAGTTGGGATAAAGATCAGAAGATCAGATCAGGAGGATCGTGTTCTTTCTTCTCTCCCTCTTTGTTTTCAAAAATTACTGATTAACTTTCTTAGATTTAATTCCTCAATCTGTTAAGAATAAATCTTGGTGCGTGGGAAAATGATCGAAGATCAAATCTATGCACACTCGTTCTTCAGGTTTCTACAATCCAGGTATTCCGCATAAACTCCCTTACGCATAACCAATAGGAGCATGCTAGGAATAATCATAGGCATAGCAATTTATTTTTTATATTCCAATTAACGATCTCGGCAAACGGATTTCGTGATTCAGTTCACGAATCCATTCACATGCTGGCCTCTTGGGCTTTCTCTGGAATCGAGGCGGTCAACATTTTGAATTTGTACAAAGTAATGAACTCGTCGGGGTCTATCTTCCTATTGTAAAGCTTAATCGTGGGGCAGCGAATTTTGCCAGGATCCTGGCGCTTGCAATCCTTCAAATAAAAAGAGAATCGATATTGTCCTACCTATTTTGCCAGGATCCTGGCGCTTTGCCACTGCAAGCAGGGCGACCAAAACCCTCGATACCGCACTCAACAACTTCATAATCTCTTCCAGGCGGCCCTCCAACATCCTGACACGATCGTCCCTCCTTCATTGTTCGGGTAGTGATAGGACGAACGGTCCAGGCTCTCTGTTCGGGCAGTGCTCCATCTCCCTGGGTTGGTTTCCTCCGTCTGCTGGTTGCTCTGGCTCTGAAGCAAGGCCAGTTGAGCCCTTAGACGATCGGCGTCGAGAGTTGCACGACGACTCTGCTCCTAGAGGAACTCCATCTCCTCCTGCATTCGATGCATATCGACCTCGAACGGAGTCCAGTGCTAGGCCGAATCCGCATCATCGATGTCTTCTTGGTGTGGGATGCTGCTAACTGTTTGATTTCTCTTCCATTTCTTTCTTTCTTTCTTTTCCACAGACGACGCCAATTGTTGATGTGTGAAATTTGTGAAATTCTGAAAATAAAAAAATAATACTCAAGATGAAAAGAAATACTCCATCTGTCCCATTGAAGCAGTCTCATTTTCCTTAAGGGGGTCCAAAATGGGCGTGATCATTTTGAGGTATAACATATTAAATTGAGGATACACTTGTATCTCATATTTATATTTTATTATTATTATTATTATTATTATTATTATTATTATATATATATATTATAGAGTGTACCTCAATTTAAATTTATTTATATATTTTGCCTCAGTTTGCCAATGCCATTTGCCCCATCTTCAACATTACATTGTGGTTTGTGGCGTCACACTGTTCGTAGTGATCCGCACCACTATCTTTTTATTTTTGTATTTATTTTAAGAGGAAATAATTTTAAGTAGCCAAATATGAAAATTACATTCACAAAATAGCCACCCTTATGAGAAACTACACAAAATAGCCAAAGTGTACTTTGTCTGTCATATATGTCTTAGTCGACCAATCAATTTTTTCGGTTTCTGTGTAAATCCTAACCAAATTGTTTTTTTATTATTAAAAATTTAGGGTTTCATTTAAAAAGTAATAATAAACTAATAAAATATTAAGATATATCTACTCAGCTTGATTTCGGCATTTTTCATATTGATTTCGGCATTTTCATCTTGATTTCGGCATTTTCCATATTGATTTCGGTATTTTCATCTTGATTTCGTCTTTTTCAGCTTGATTTCTGAATTCACTATATTTATTTTTAAAAGTATCTTGATTTGGTAATTTTCAATATTTTCAGCTTGAGTTCGATATTCTGGCCGGAATTCACCCTATTTATTTTAAAAATTATGCTTAATTTTTTATTATTCATTAATAATTCACAATGTTATTATTTTATAAATGAAATTATGATTTTAACTAAAGAAATTATTATAATTAATGAAATTAGAGTTTAGAAATGGAAGTTGTTTTAATTTTGGCTGGAGTTCGAATATAATAGTATATGGAGGCTGCATTTAAATTGGGATTTAACTCGGAAGGAATTGGGTTAGAATTCTCAAAAAATGAGCTAGCTCTCGGTGAAATGAGGTTGATTTCGACAAAAAAATAAAAAAAATACAAATTCGATCTCCTTTTTAGATAATAAATTACAAAACATGTATTGAAAATAAATTCCTCATTTGCGAAGCACAGGTATTTTGAATTGAAATCATGCAAATCACAAGTATTTTGAATTGAAATGAGAAGCACTAGGAAATAAATAAGCATTCAAAATTGAGATTTGTTGTCCACACATATTGCAATACGTGATACAATAAAATTTGTTAAAATGTAACAAATTAATTAGGCGGAATTCTTTCCGGACAAGCACGTTTTGTGTGATCTGTAGACCCACAAATACTACATTTTTTTGGTGCTCATCGTCTACTAGTCGATGTTTGTCCCGCCTGTGCTCCCGAAGGACGACGACTATTCCTTGGTCGACCGGCTTGGCGATTCACGATGGGTGGCAAAACAACACATGCTTGTGCTTCCGGTGATACAATCCACTCATCTCTTGGAGGAAGAGGGTGTACTATTCCGCCGTAAGTTTCTCGCCAGTTTGATGTCTTGTAGTACTCCCAAACATAGTCGTACACACCTAAACCCTTGAAGCTGCGACAATAATAATTAAAAACTTGATCGTTATGAATGAAAGTTTAATTCTATAGATATATTTTACTAACCGAATTGCAACAATAGCATGAGAACATGGAATGAGATCCATCTGAAACTCACGACAGTCGCATAAGCTGTCTTGAAGATCCACCTTCCAAGTTCTATCATTGTCTTTAACTTTGAAATGATATTTAGAAACAGGCAAAACCGTGTACTTGTGTGAAATATTCGATAATGGAGTCATTTTGGCCACGACATCCTCAGTCAAGTCATCGTCTCTTGCAAACGCCTTAGCTCGCCGTTCATCGAACCATTTTTCGACAATGTGTCGATATAGCTCAATAATGGAATAGATTGGCATACGTCTAGCATCTAACAACCTGGAGTTGAACACTACTGCTGCATTCGATGTCATGAAGCTATAACGGTGAACCAGACATTTAGACCTAGCCCACTTTTCAGGCCCCACTGTCATGAGTTTGTTGTATGCAGTGGGGCAATGTTGTTTAATCTGGTCCATTGCCTTCTGATAGACGATAGAACGGTATGCATAGGTTGCCTTGTGGTATAACTTCACGATAGTTGAATTGAAGGTCGTCAACTTATTTTGAATATGATAACCACATAAGGCATGCGTCGCCTCTGGATAGACTGAGCTTACTGCTTTGGCAATGCTGATGTGTTGGTCCGAAACGATAAGCAATTGTGGACTACAATCGAAAGCCATTCGCAGTCGTGACATAAACCACGTCCAGCTCTCATCGTTCTCGATCGGTCCAAATCCAATAGCCAGAGGAAAGATTTGTTTGTTGCCGTCTTTGGTAATAGCAACCAATAACACACCTTTATTTCGCCCCTTTAGGTGTGTAGCATCCACCACAATCACTTGCCTTAAACAAGTCCCGAAAGCCGCACGTGACACACTCAAGGCAACAAAGAAATGGCGTTATCGTTGATCCTCGCCGATATCCATGTCTGTAATAGTGCCCGGATTCCATTTTTGGAGAACATCGAGATATTTTGGTAGCAAGTTGAATGATTCTTCTAAGCCACCATAAATCATCGATATGACTCCATTTCTAGCGCGCAATGCATTGCTGTAACTGACCTTAATACCAAAACTCTGTTGTAGTTCAGCCATTATATCGCGCGGCTTGATGATAGATCCTTGTCTACGCATCCTCCGAGCAAAGTAAGCTGAGATCACCTTTGATCGTATAGTTCTACTTCGGATGTTGTTTAGACTCATAGTACAACTATGAGTTGGAATGAATTCGCGGACTACCCAACATCCCGCTGAATTGGAGGCACGTAGAATGAATGTACAGTTAGGATTGCGGCTGCAATTGTACACCACCCGAGTTGTAGAAGAATGCATCACTTTGAATTCAACGTGATGCTCCATGTACCAAAGTCCGACAGCCACGTACAAGTCCTCTTTTCTCCAAAACATTTTGCCCTTTTCCAGTTCCCCTTCCAATACTGCTTGTAGATCTGGCAATATAGGTGAGTCGGATGTATCTACTGGAATAATTGGAAGTAACCAATTATTCATTTGACCGCTTAGGCCTTCAACTGTTTTTGCCGGTAATGGGTTAGCCGGAAGTAGGCTTGATACAATGGCACCCATACCACCTTGTTCTCTGACCCAAGCGGTGAAATCTTCAATTGTACAATTGAACAATGAAGCATTGTAATTTTGGCGTTCATCACCATCTGATGAGTCTGTATCGAATTCAGCTTCGTTGTCATTGGACTCGACAACTGTATTCGGATTTTATTGGTGCGCATCGTATTCAGCATCATCATCACTATCATCATCTGGAGCACTATTGTTTAAATCTGGGACTGGAGAACTTCGACCTCCACTGCTTCCTCCTCCAAACATCATCGATGATGAAAAACGATGTAGTTCTTCTGGTGTTGGACTATAAGGGTTGTGTGGTTGTGGGCTCAACGAAGCCATGTGTGGCCTGTACGGAGATGGTTGTCGCCGAGAGCTTCCAGCACCCCCATCGGATTGTATGTTCATCACTAAATAAACCTTCGGCTCCCAGAAAATGTTACAAAGCCGTTGAAGGTGCGTATCCGTTGCGAGCACCGAAGGTACCTTCCTCCCACTTCTTGTTTCAGCAAGATAATATAGGGTGTAAGAACCCACCATGGCATGAAAATCGAGGATGTATTGAACATTTCTTCGCAATTCTTCTATCGTGATATCATGAGAGGGTATCATGACAGCTCTTTCATCTCCGCCGATGTAGTTGTATAGATTGTCACATTGACCGTTGTAATGCAAAATGATAGAACGGAAATCCATTTTTTTTTTAATTTAGAGAGAGTTTTTAGAGATTGAGTGTTTGAGTTAGAGATAGTTTTCAGAGTATGGGAGTGTTTTGGAATTAGTGTTTTTTTTATCTCTTTTTTGAGAAAAATTGAATTGTAATTCAATCCCCGAATGGTCCAAAATTGTTTCTGTAGAGTATAGTACATATATTGAATTATTTTTGCATCTTTGCAGGTGAATTCTTTCTGAAAAATTGCAGTGTAGTATAAAGTGAATTGGTCAAAAATTATAGTTGTATTGTGTAGTACATATTGAATAGTCCAACTTGAATTATTTGAGCATCTTTGCAGTAAAAAATTGACCATATTAATTATCACTTTGTATTCAATGTATTGGCATGCATGTGTTTTGTACGATGCATGCAAAAGTGAATTGAGTGTCATTCACGTGAAAGAAAACCTGATTGATAATTAATATTTAATTAAAAATCGAAATATATTTCAATTTGCCGAAATCCATCTCAATTTAGCGAAATATATCCCAAATTTTGAAGTATTTATCCGTGAATTTTTTAATTTTTTTTAAATAAAAACCGAAATATATCTCAAAATGCCGAAATCCATCTCAATTTCGCGAAATATATCCCGTGAAATATATCCCAATTTTGGAAGTATTTATCATCGGATTTTTGTAGATTTTTTTAAATAAAATCCGAAATATATCTCATTTTGCCGAAATCCATCTCAATTTAGCGAAATATATGCCGTGTAATATATCCCAATTTTGGAAGTATATATCATCGAATTTCTATTTTTTTTAAAATAAAAACCGAAATATATCTCATTTTGCCGAAATCCATCTCAATTTAGCAAAATATATCCCGTGTAATATATCCCAATTTTGGAAGTATATATCATCGAATTTCAATTTTTTTTTAAATAAAAATTGAAATATATCTCAATTTGCCGAAATCCATCTCCATTTAGCGGAAGTACTATATAACATCGAATATTTTTTTTAAAATTAAAGATCGAAATATATCTCAATTTGAAAATCGAAATTTATCTCAATTTTTATTCTTTTATTGTAAATTATTCTATGCTTTTAATCTTTTATAATCAAGATTTATCCTTATTTTTAACTTGAATACAAATTCAACATATTGGACTTTAGACAATATCCAAAAAATGCAAACTGAAATCAAACTAAATATAAAGAGCCTTAAATGATTAACATCTTAAATTCGAGCACACTCCCAATTAAACTTTATTTTAATTTTTATTTACGATAAATAATGTAATAATTTGCTTAAAAATTCGAAACAATAAATTACAAGCACACTCACAATTGTATTAATTTGAAATCGAATATTATTCAACAATATGTCTAAAATATTACACATTTTGATAGCAGTCGGCGAGCTAGTGAAGGAGATGTGGGAGAAGAGACTGACGGGGAGGAGATAGCAGTGTCACTAGGTCTCCTTCATCTCTTTCGCTGCTTAAATATATTAATTAGTGAGCACGAAAATTGTTAGTCGGTGGCCACCGATTTGCTTTTCGTAAGCCAACCGGCTTTCCATCAGAAATAGCAACACCGTTGATGCTCACTAAGTATAACCTTTCATCTCTTTTCCCGTAACATAGAAGCTAGGGCTGATGTTTGGAAGCATCTTTTGGTTACTTTCCCTGCTTCTGGTTTCGGGAAAAGGAGAAAGATGTGGAGGAATCCGGATAAAGGACTTTAACTACATGTGACGTAGGAAAAATCCTCTTCCGGACTGTTTGACGTAAGGAAAATCCTCTTCCATTTGAGCAAGTGCACGATATCTTTGCTCTTTTTTTATTACTTCATATGAGGGCAATAAAGAGGAATAACATATGTATGCATTTTGAGTGGAATAAAGAAAAAGGATATATGCATGCATTGAGTGAATTGGAGATAAAGGTCATTTGTAGTGAGATGTGAATTTGAAGTAAAATCCTCCTCCCTTAAATAGAAGTGAAATTTGGAAAAATAAAAATTGTTTAAAAAAAATTAAGTAATCGATTGAAATGTCAAATTATTGAGCAAGTTCGCCCAAATCAATTTGTGTAGTGCATGTATTATTTCTGAATTACAGCTGTATTGTGTAGTACATAGTGAATAGTCCTACTTGAATTATTTGAGCATCTAGTGTATTGGCATGCATGTGTCTTGTACGATGCATGCAAAAGTGAATTGATAGTCATTCACGTGAAAAAAACAGTGCTTGAAAATTTGTTTTTAAAAAAAACGAAATCAAGCCCAAAATACCGAAATCCATCTCAATTTAGCGAAATATATCATGTTAAATCAAGCCCAATTTAGAGTTATTTCTCATGTGATTTTATAATTTATTTTTAAAATTAAAACCGAAATATATCTCAAATTGCCGAAATCCATCTCAATTTAGCGAAATATATCCCTTTAAATCTTGCCCAATTTAGAGTTATTTCTCATGTGATTTTATAATTTATAAAATTAAAACCGAAATATATCTCAAATTGCCGAAATCCATCTCAATATTGAAATATATCCCGTTAAATCAAAGCCTAATTTAGAGTTATTTCTCATGTGATTTTATAATTTATTTTTAAAATTAAAACCGAAATATATCTCAAATAGCCGAAATCCATCTCAATATTGCGAAATATATCCCTTTAAATCTTGCCCAATTTAGACTTATTTCTCATAATATTTTATATATATTTTTTAATTTAATTACAAGAAATAATTTCATATTTTGCTACAATATTCGAAGCAATAAATTACAAGCACACGCACACTCACAAATGTATTAATTTGAATGCGAATATTATTCAACAATATGTCTAAAAGACTACACATTTTGATACACATTTTGATACAAGGACGGAGATAGCAGTGCCATTGGATTGTAAAAATATGTAGCAGTCGGCGAGCTAGTGAAGGAGAAGTTGTTGTTACTCCGCCGAGCTTCATCTCTTTCTCCCCTTAATTATAGTAATAAGTGAGCAACAAAACTGCAAAACCGGTGATCACTTCCCATTTCGGTGATCACTTCTCATTTCGAGCTCACTTATTATAAGCGTTCATCTCTTATCCCGTTAAGAAGAAGCTAGGGCCGAAGTGCTGGAACACCCGGTGATCGCTTCCCTCTTTTTTATTTTTGGGATAAAGAGAGAGACGTTGAGGAGTCCGACCAAGGACACCTACGTCATATGACGTAGGAAAAATCCTCTTCCGGACTGTTTGACGTAGGAAAAATCCTTTTCCATTTGAGCAAGTGCACGATATCTTTGCTCTTTTTTCAGTACTTCGTATGAGTGGAATAAAGAGGAATAACATGTGTATGCATTTTGAGTGGAATAAAAAGAAAGGATATATGCATGCATTGAGTGGATTGGAGATAACGATCATTTGTAGTGAGATGTGAATTTTAAGTAAAATCATCCTTCCTTAAATAGAAGTGAAATTTGGAAAGAAAAAATTATTTAAAAATAATTGAGCAAGTCCGTCCAAAAAATTGTGTGGTGCATGAATTATTGAGAATAGGAGTTCACGTGAAAGTAGTTCAATAATGTAGTCAAATTGAGAATCTTTGCAGACATTTATTGAGTCAAAAGTAAAATTGGCACAGAAATTCATGTGTAAAAGTAATATTGATGTGATATGTCTATAAAATTTGAGGAGGATGTAGTGTTGTATCACCGATTTCATCCACATTCAAAAAGACCAAAATCCAGTTCAATTGGCCGAGATCTAGGCCAATTACATGAAATATATCCCAATTTAGCGAAATATATCCCAATTTGAACTATATTTCCACTAATTCCAGTTCAATTGGCCGAGATCTAGGCCAATTACATGAAATATATCCAAATTTAGTGAAATATATCCCAATTTAGCGAAATATATCCCAATTTGAACTATAT
>JAPKLW010011709.1:0-10667 GCA_026898455.1 Plectranthus barbatus | reverse complement strand
ACATTCCAAGTACAAAATCCAATTCATGCACGAAAATGATACAAAAACGATCTAAACACTACACAATCAGTCAAAGAACAATAAGATAAGTTGGTGAAAATCCTAACTTATCCCTCATCATCAGCTTGGAAAATTTGTCACAGAGATCTCGATTCTATGAGCCAAAAATGATGTCATCAACGTAGATTTGTACCAGTAGGATGTTTCCTTTATCTTTAATACGGAAGAGTTTTTTATCAATCCTTCCCTTTTTGAAACCATTGTCGAGCAAGAACTTAGATAGAGTTCCATACCATGCTCGTGGTGCTTGCTTCAATCCATACAAGGCTTTTCTCAGCTTATAGACTTGATTTCCATTCTCAAACCCTGGGGGTTGCTCAACATAGACTTCTTCTTTGAGTTCTCCATTGAGGAATGTGCTTTTGACGTCCATTTGCATGACTGAGAATTCATGGTGTGCAGCATAAGCAAGGAATAATCTAATTGCTTCCAATCTGGCTACTGGAGCAAACGTCTCATCATAGTCAATACCTTCACACTGGTTGTATCCTTTGGCTACAAGACGTGCTTTATTCCTTACCACCACGCCTGATCCGTTTTTCTTATTCTTGAATACCCATTTGGTGCCTATAACATTCTGATGTTCTGGTCTATCTACCAGATCCCATACATGATTGCAAGAGAATTCAGCAAGCTCCTCTTGCATAGCATTTACCCAGTCTGGATCACGTAAAGCATCCTCAACTTTAGTTGGTTCTTCACTTGAAAGGTAGCAAGAGAACATTGCGGACCCTTGTCTTGTGAGAACAGGATCATTAATATCTCCAAGAACATCTTCTAGAGAGTGAGCACGCAGCCATGCTGGTCTGATTGGCTCTTCAGCGTTTCCTTCTTCGTCTCGATTGTCGGAATGCTCTACATCATTCGCTTGATCTTCAGCATTTGGATTGTTGATGATTTGTTCTTCCGAGGTAGAGTTTTCTTCAGCAAGTGGAGCTTCTGCTATAGGAATATTATAATCTGGACCATCTTCTTCAGCAGGTAGCTCAGCAGTTGGTAACTCAGCATCTCCTGTTCCAAGGTCTTCAGAAGCATTTACTCCTTCAGCACCGGTAGGAGAATTTGAAGTCTCCTCATCTGAATCATCTAGCAGAGTAAAGATATCCTTTTGAGGATTGGCCTCAGCATGATCGTTGGCATCATTGGCCTGGTCAGTGGTTTGATCATCGGCTGAGCGCGTCTGAAGTGGATCACAATCATTCATAGACTTAGTCGGGTCAATCTGTAGGTTCTCGAAAGAATTCAGAATTGATTGACCATTGACGTCAACAGTCTCATGATTGATATCCTTCGTCTCTTTTACAGTTCTGCGCACTAAAGTAGACTCATCAAAAATAACATTGCATGTTATTTCCACAATTCCGGTAGTCTTATTTAACACACTGTAACCTTTGTGAGTGGGGTGACCATATCCAAGAAGTACACCCTCATCTGACTTAGGTGAAAAAGTGTTAAGTTTCGACTTTCCATTATTATGAATATAACATGTCGCACCAAAAGCACGTAGATAATCTAAATTAGGCTTACGACCGCTGTATACTTCATAGGGAGTCTTGTTGAATCGTCCGTTAATTGAACTTCTGTTCTGTGTATAACATGCTATCATGACCGCTTCTCCCCAATATTTAGCAGGTAAGTTAGCATCAGCAAGCATAGATCGCACTGCTTCTTTCAATGTACGATTCCTCCTTTCTGCTAGACCATTCTGCTGCGGGGTCCTAGCAGTGGACCTCTCATGATTAATACCAGCTTCTGCGCAGAAATCCATGAGGATTCCATTGCAAAACTCGGTTCCATTGTCAGATCGAATCCTTTTCACAGTAACCTCTTTACTATTTTGTTCTTTTTGAATTAGTTCGGGTAAGATGATCTTAACCTCATCTTTGGCTTTAAGCAAACGAACCCATGTGTACCTAGAAAAGTCATCAATTACCACAAGAGTATATATTCTTTTACTTATAGAGGGAGGAGTGACAGGTCCAAATAGATCCATGTGCAATAATTCAAGTATTCTGCTTGATGTATTTTTCTCTGGATTGGAGTGGAATGAGGCTTTGGTCTGCTTTCCTTGTTGGCAGGCTTTGCATATTCCTTCTTTCCGAAATGTGATGTTATCAGGTAGACCTGCGACAAGCCCCTTTCTGGCAATATGGTTAATGGTTTTAAAATTCAGATGACTTAACCTTTTATGCCATAGCCATGTGGTTTCTTCTTTGTTTAGTGCTAGAAAGCATGAATGTTGTTGACCACTTTGCCAATCAACCACATAAAGACCTCCATTCCGGATTCCTCGAAGCTTTATTTCTCCTGTAGCATTGTCAGTTATAGAACAACCTGAATGTAAAAAAGATATTGTGTACCCGTTCTCGCATAGTTGACTTATGCTGAGTAAATTATGCTTGAGGTTTGATACAAGAGCTACGTTGACAATCCTGAGTCCATTGCGCTCTATGCTTCCTCTTCCAAGTACTCTTCCCTTGCTATTATCTCCGAACACGACAGATGGACCATAAGATTTTTGAATATCTGAGAATAGAGCTTTGTCTCCTGTCATGTGCGCCGAATAACCACGATCTAGGATCCATTCATTTGACATGCCTGATGTCTTCGCTCTTGAATCCTGATCCTGCAAGAACAATTAGGTTGATTTAGGTCCCCATTTTAAGTCGGGTCCTGAAGGCTTAGCTTGGGTCATTGTTCCTTTCGGAATCCACATTTTGATGATCATCAAGGTTTTCTCCTTGAGATTCATTTCGTTAACCTTCTCAACCTTTTGATATGTGTATGCATGTGGTTGTGTGTTGTGCTTCTTCGCCTTCATCGTCCTTTGGTGATACATGTGTCTGGACTCGGGCCTCACATAGGTGTTTCTCCTATGTGGTGTGTAATGATGGTTTTGGGGTTTCACTGAATGATATCTAGTTTGCTTTCCCCGAGTAAGGATAGGATTTGGCACCCTAAACCCTAAACATGATGCTCAGCCTTTGTCCTTGAATTTGCTTAATAGTTCTGCTTGGCAGACCTATACTGAGAACTTTGCTGAGAGTCAGTACTCTGCTGAAATCTTACATTCTGCTTGACTTTTTGTTGAGGTCTAGCATAGTACTTGAACTTGACACTCTGCTTGGGTCCAGCAGACTGTTTGATATTCTGCTGAGCGATCTGCTTAGCATTTGTCCTATCATTCGATGATTCAGCAACTAATGTATCATTCTTTTTACCATCACTAAATATTTTTCCGGCAGAAACAAAAGTGATATTTCTTTTTATCCTCGAAGTTTCATTTTCGTCATGACTACTGTGCCCAATTCCAGATCGATCACCGTGACGTCTCTGTTGTCTTATTAGGTTATTCAAGATATCCTGACTAGTCATATACTCACAGACACACTTCTCATTGGCTTTGTTTTTCAAAAATAGATTTTCTTCTTCAAGTTTTTTGAAATTTTCAGAAAGTTCAGAAAATTTGGTTTTAAGTCTCGATAACTCTTCGCTATTGGACCTTAGTCTTTCAACTTCGTCGGTCAGGCTAGTGACTTTTCGTTTGAGTGAAGAATTATCTTCTACAATAGCATTTTTCAAGGTGTAAACCTTTGAAAGTTCTAATGATAGCTTGGTAAGATAATCTTCCTCAGAATCCAAGAATGAATTCTCCGAGTCAAAAGTGTGTGCTAAACATAAGGTGTTAGCTATAGATGTTACCTCTTGATTATCGACTGCTAGGGCCGATTCTGAATGTTGCTCAGCATTAGCGGACGGTTCTTCATTCTCAATTATTTTTGCCATGAAGACCATTAGGGCTTCTTCTTCTTCATCAGTGGGATAATATTCTTCTTCGTTATCAGGAATATCTGGAACCTCTGTCCGCGTCAGCAGTGCCTTAGTCACAGCTCGAACTGCTAGCATTTCGAATCTTTGCCGCAATCGTTCTCTTTCTTCTGGACTTACTTTTGGACAGTCATGTTTCAAGTGATCAGGAGATTTGCATTCAAAAAATGTCCTTATCCTCTTCTCAGTGGGATGTTGTATAGAGGTTGCCTCAGCATCCTTTTCTGTCTTTGCTTCCAATATCATTTTTTGTATCTTCTTCATCTGTTCTTCCAACTCGTCTATTTTTTTATTTTCACCGCTCGAGTTAGAAGTTGATGGAGTCTCCTTTGTTGGCATTGTTGGTGTTGATATCTCCTGGTTATAAAATGGTTTCCTGGGGGATTTCCATTTATTTGCGTCCTTTTTTACGAAGTATGCTACGTCTTCTTGAGTTCCAGCACTCGTTGCACTTGGATGTGCTATAGCAGCCTCATTCTTCTTCGACTGCTGAATGATGAATTCATGTGCCTTTAGTTGAGAGAACACTTCAGCGGTAGACATGTTGCTCAAATCCTTTTCACTTAAGCTCGTCATTTTGACAAACCAATCACTTCTGGGATAGAGCTTGGATATTATCTTGTTGTTCATTTCTCCTTTGTCATATTTCTTCCCGACATTTTTGAGTTCTCCTATGATGGTGTTGAATCTTTCTTCCATCTGCTGAATGGTTTCACCAGGAACCATGGCGAAGGATTCGTACTTGTCCACAGCGACTTGTAGCTTGTTCCGCTTCATTTGTTCTGTCTCCTGAGAAACTTCACAGACGTAATCCCACATTTCTTTTGTTGTGTTGTAGTCCAGAGCTTTGTCAGACATCAGAGGAGGTAGACAATCCATGATTAATTTCATGGCGATAAACTCCAGCTGGCCTCTCTTCTTGTCTTCGAGACTCCATTCTTCGTAGGGTTTCTTCACCATCTCAGGTCTGGGCTGACAACCAGTGGGTGCAGGGGGTGCAGTGTTAACCTTCATGATCTCTATAGGACCAATTGTGAGAATGTCCCTCATCTCCGGATGAATGCTTTGCAATTGGATCATGGCCTTCTTTTTCCAGGTTTCAAAACCATCCTTGTTGTACTTTGGAAGAGCATGATTCGTCATGTTGATTCTTTTCGCCTTAACCTGAGCTATGTAAGACACAGATACAAAAAACGCAAGGAAAAACCAGGATCTAGGTCCTCAGCGACTCAGAAGCAGTCGGTTTTTCAACCTCCTGCTCTGATACCACTTGTTGGTCCCCGAGATCAGAGTCGTCGTGGTAGCAGTAAGATATACGCACGAAGTGCAGCGGAATAAAATTAGCGTTTACTTGTAAATGAGTTGTTCTTGACTTGAGATTATTAATCCGGTTTGCTTAAGTTACTTCTTGCAGTAATATTCTAGCAACTCCGTTGATAGGTTACGTTATTGTAGTTCACAAGTAATAAAGCAGTAACCAGCAAGAGAACACAAGGTTTATAGCGGTTCGATCAAATGATCTACGTCCACTCCTTAGCCAAATTGCTAAGAGTTTCACTAAGAAAGTATACGGTGTACAAAGAGTTGCCTTCCCTGTAAAGCAAGCAGCCGCCGTCTGGTCTGTCTGCTCCACGGCTATCTTTCGATACTCCAAACCTTTCAGGTGTGGCACCAGCTGAGTCAAGGGCGCACCTTCGTAAAACTTGCTTTTACCACGTGTGGAAGATTTTAAAGATTCTTCCGAAATATCCTTCGTTCTCGGCTTCAGTGCCCGTACTAATCAATTTCTTCTCGAGAAACTGACTGCTGGATACTTTCTATAACAAAAGTGATCCCAATGATTGAAGATTCTTGAATCCTTCAAGAATTCCTCAGATGACTGTCAGATGTGTGGTGGAACACTTAAGGCGTTGAAGGCTTTTAGATATCTCGATATTATGCCTTTCAACTGAACTGCTCTCAGGGCTTTTGTCTCTTTTTGGAAACTTTTGTACGTATGTTTTTTGTTAGAGAGTGAGCAGCTTCTGCATCTTCCTTTGACTTCCCTTTTATAGTTGTTTTTTTCGAAGTTTGAGTCGAAAGATCCGTTAGACACAACGGATCTTTCTTCTTAAATGCAGGTAGCTTTTTACCAACTTTTCTGTCTCCATACAGGCTTTTTCGTCCTACTTCTGACAGGTCTACTCTTTGCGTGTTGGTCAGATTAGCGGTGTAGCCGTTGATGAGTTTTGCTTTGCTGTACCCTTATTGGAACAGGATGTTGGATATCTTTCAGCATACTCCTGGTCTTGATGCGCAGCAAATGTTCTTCTGCTTCTCTGGTTTCCGATTGCTAACCCCTTTAGCAGTTGGTGACGTGTTATCAGATCCTGACTCCTCAGTCATTCTGCTATCACTGGTTTTCTTTTCCTTTCTTGTCCTTCTGATGTCTGCTGAGATTCTTTCAAGCAACCTATTCTATTACAACTCGATGTTTACCTCATACAGGACATTACATAAGTTGCTAAGCTATGCTAAGGTTCAGCAATGATCGACCTTCGACTAAGGTTTGATCCAACAAAACCTTTTACATTGTGCTCCTAAGGGTAATTCAGGAATATTTTCCCAACACATGGTGATCAAACATGAGAGGAATGCAAATTCAAACCACAATAATAAACAAACTATTGGAAATTCTATTACTAAAATCCAAACAATATTCCAAATCATTCCCAATCACATCCAAATCCTCAACAATGAGTTTAGCTACTCATGAATATAATGAAAAACATCAATATCCCAAAATGAAACATAGAAGAGAAGGGAAAACAAGAAGTCTTAGGCTTTAAGGATGAATCCTCAATTCTAGCTTCGATTCCTTCCTTCACTCTCGATTCCAGCATTTGAAGTCGTGAAATTCGCTTCTCCTTCGTGCTTTTTTCTTTCTAGGGTTTCTAAGTGTCGAACCTTGTTTTGTGACCTCCCTTGGCCTTTTATAGTTAAAAAATCTGCAACCTTAGTAATTTGGTCCCGAGCGGGACCTCCTTTGAAAACCTTCATCCCGAGCGGGATGAGAATTAAGTTGTGACAAAAACTCCTGACAAATCCCGAGCGGGACAGAGTCGTCCCGAGCGGGATAGGCTTCGAATAACCAATTCACCACAATTTCACGCCAGATTTTCGAGTTCCGAATGCAATTAGCTCCTTCCGAACGGGACAGGCTTCGAATTTCGCCTTTTTCTCCAAGTTTCTTTGCCCCGAACGGGATAGCTCTGTCCCGAACGGAATGTGTCAGCTCCTTAGCCGAATTTTGCTCCAAAAACTCGGATTTCTTGCTCGTTTTATGCCCTGCACGCTCAAAACACCTCTCGAACACCAAGTGAAGGTAAATCAACAAAAAGAAGAGATATGTGTGTGATTTGTGCACCTAATCCACATCAAATCATTCAACTAAATACCCTAAAAATATCACAAATTACATACATATCAGTTGCCAAATAATTTATCAGCGCCGAATAAATTTAATCCATCAATTAATAACTAATTAAATAAAGATGTCAATGAATAAATGCCAAAATAATAAATTCCAAAATTAAATCGATCGTGAAATCTTGAATTAAATTCGATAATAAAATATAAATTCCAAAATTTCGATAAATACATTTAAAATTTACGAGGGGTGTTACTTTTATGTTTGTTTAGGATCTTCAAATCAAAATTATTGTTAGCGTTCCTAAGAATTGACGTATCATATAGAAGAGGTCCAGGGAATTTTATCATATCTCTCTAAATTCTTGGAATTTGATCTAATGTTGCATATTCGTAACTAGCTAATTGAGTCTACTTTCCAAATCAAGTGGAATCTTATCAATCGGAGATTTGTAGCGAAAGTTATGATCAAATTTGAAAGACTGTGCAAAGCTGACAAGAATTTGGATGGTAGTCCATTGCTAGGACTATCATATCCCAGCTGGACAACTGCACATCCTGAAGGAAGAATGGACGCTACCCAGATACTACTATATGTACTCATCGACTGCACGAAATGAGTCACTCTCTTTAGTTTTCAGAGTTTTAATTTTTTTCTCTCTAATTTTCTTGTAACTACAATTGTTGTGGTGAAGATTAAGTTCAAACCTGACCAATTTGTGTTTTCATGAATTCAATTACAAATTTCTCTTTTATTTATTAATTCTTATTTTCTTGATTTAATCATAAGTAGCTCAATTTCTCATAAATTCTAAGGTTTATACATAATATCACTAATTTCATGCATGATTTAATCTGATAGATTTACCTTTAATTCACATGTTTATACATTCCTTGAATTAAGTTTCATGCTGATTGTGGCTGATTACTATTTCATGTATGTTATTTAATTTGTTTGAGATCGACCATGTAATAGTTGTTAACTAATCAAAAATTATAATACAATGAAGAGATTATTCACCCAAGAAACTACATTACTTATTGATTCATAAAAATAATTACATGTTAATTGATATTTAATTAACTACCTTAGGATCTATCTTTCTCCCTTCAATCTTTCCTTTTTATTTTATTTTTTTAATTTCCAATTCATAATATTTATTTTTTAGACAATAGCCTAAAGAACTACGTTATGGCGCTTAAGATATTTCGATATTGAGTCTCTTCGTAATTATCACTATACTATTAGTATTATGCTAATAATTAAGTAATCAAATATTAAACAATGTTTTTCTGTAAAATCATGTAAGAAAACAAAATGGAATACCAATCTTAAAAATTGTCATGTTCACATAATACTGTCAACTGTATTTTATTAAGTTACTTGGGACTGACAATCGTTGTGATATTTATCCAAGTCTCATAGCATTTAATTGAAAAAAGAAGACAGGCCCACCAGTAGAAAAAAAATCATATATGATCTTTACATATTAAACTAGAATTGAATTTTCTCTAATACTATATATGTTAGGTCAATGTTTAGTATTTTCTAAAGTTGGATGTCATTTGTTCCGACAACGAACTAGCTCTATTGTGTTTCTTCTTTTGAACAACATAATTCTGATCCAAGTGTACGAGTCCAAGTATTGGCTACACGTGTGGCTTTTTACACCTGATTTTGGAGACATTTCTAAGAAAGGGATAACTATGAAAAATATTCTCAAATATTGGTCAATTATAAAAAATATCATAATGTGTGTCCTGTCACTAAATTATACCATAATATTTTATTTTATCAATTAAAAATATCCTTTGCTATAAAAAATACCTCAATGTTTCATGTTGGTCCCGGTTTGTCAGAGTATATGCAAAGCAGAAATTTAAATTGTATTTTGCTTGTCGGTGAATGCCCCGTCCACCGATCCACAAGCGCACTCGTCTGGTCCTTACTAGGTTCCTCGCTTTGCAGCTCCTCAGAGTGTGGGCGCGCCAATCAGCCTCCTCGTAGCCGGAATGGGGTGTTTATAGTTCCCTCGTGAACTATCTCTTCTGCAGCAAATAGCCAGTAAGAGTCAGAGTACGAGACGTACTTGACTGTTGTAGTTTTACTTGGAGAGAAAAACTACCGAGTAGTCAAGAATACTGTGATTCTGAGTCTCGTGTTCTCTTAGGTGAAAAACGAAAAGCTTAACAACCTCGAAAGTAAGCTCACTCTGTGAAGCTTGATTCTTTTGGTGAGAGTTCCCAAATTTTGTAAATCGTGAAAGTGTAACCTTTTTCTGTTGATTTCTCCGGTATTTATAGCCGTGAGATTTGAAGGTTTGAATAAATGTCCGTTAGAGATAAATTGGAAGATGTCAAACTGAATGTCTCTATTTGTTGTAGCGTTTGGCGGGTAGGTAATGCTTTATCAGACGGTCTACGCCTGCTCCACCTTTTTCTAACTTTGACAGTGATGGTTTGATTTTTTATCAGAACGACATTATTTTGCCAGTATGAGGAATCCCGAACTATTTGTCCTATATAGCGAAACTTGAAATTTCGTGCTTGCAGACTTTAAGACTTCTCCAATCCTTAAGGATTGCATTTCTTTAATTTACTAATTAGTTTACCTAGTCTTCGTAAGGGATTATAATTTTTTCTTCATGAACTACTAGCAGTCTAGCCCAGCTACTAGATTTGCTCAAGCATTGGTTACCAAAGATTGTTTCTTTTTTGATTAATTTCCTAGATATTTTTTACTATTGATATAGTTTTTTGTATTATGTCGTAAGTAATAATAATACAATCCTATAATGAACACACTCGGATAAGTTCATTGATGAAGCCTACTTATATGAAGCAATATTTTGAGTTTGTCTCAAAAAGGGGATTTGTCGGCGCGAATAGGTTTGATCCTATTGTTTGTGGGCTGTGGCGTGATTGGATTTTTAATTTTTTGATTTTAATTATGTTATTTATTTCCTAGCACATTTGATTAATTATTTTCCTAGATCTTTGAGTAATAATTATATTAGGATAGATATCCTAATTAATTGGATGAGATTTGATTTGAGTCTTATATAAGTTGAGTTATTCTTTATTATTCGGAGGGAATAAAATTATTATTTTGAGAGTGTTTATTCGCTTGGGCACGTCTCGTACGTGATTAGGGTTCTGCTTCTATCACCTATGTAATGCCCCTCGTAAGTTTTATTGTAATTATCGAGTTTCCGAAATTATATTTTGTTATCGAATTTAATTTGAAGCTACGCGACTGATTTATTTTGAGAAATTTTTATTTTAGCAATGTTTCTTGTCCTTTTATTTTATTGGGGAAATTAATTATTATTAATTTGTTTAATTAATCTCGATTAATTATTTGGTGATTG